>JANPWX010000109.1:3104107-3160470 GCA_024734555.1 Trochalopteron elliotii
CCTAGAGAGAGAGAGAGAGAGAGAGAGAGAGAGAGAGAGAGAGAGAGAGAAAGAGAGTGTGTGTGTGTGTGTGTGTGTGTGTGTGTGTGTGCACATGCCCTCTGCTGGGTACACGGGCCCTGTTGTGTTCAGACTCTGCTCACAGCCGACTGACACACATCGACTTCATTCACTGTCGGAGCCTTGCTGATCAGCTGCCTTGTCACATGAACCTTTGACTAGCACCCTGCCTGACTTTGACCAAGCATTCTCCTTTTTCTCCTCCCCCAGCAAAGCCTACAGAAAAACAAAAAACCAATTAACTGATAGCGCCAGCGCAATGCAGGACCTGACTCGCAGAAGAGTCATTAGCAGTGTGCAGCGGTGGCCTGCCCTGGGGGCTTAGTTTTGCTAGCCCGGCTCAGCCCGTGTCCTCCATGCTAGGCTGCTGTGGTCACTGCCCGTCTGAGCACTCGGGACCTCTTGCCTCCTGCCCCTGCCAGGGTTTGAGAAACGCCTGAAGTGTTTCTGGCAGGGGTGACAATCTCGTACAGGCGGACAGCTCCCTCTTGTGATGATGCTGCTTCCACAGAAGTCACAGTAGCTCCTGAACCGCAACCTACTTCAAGAACCTGCCCTGTCCATCCCTGAACACCTCTAAGTCTCCTGTGTGCCTGTCACAGCCATTTTTAGCTGTGGGGGTATCCTTGTTTCCCTTTCATGCAGTGCAAACCACCAGCAGGTCTGCCGCATGCATCACTGGCATCACTTAGGCAAAGCAGACGGATCTTTTTATACCAGTTAGTTTTCATCCCCAATTCTCTTGCCTCATCTTTTTCAAGCTGATGATCTCCACAAGCTTCATGGACCAGATAGCTTTCTTTCCTAATCATATCTTATTTGCCGCATCATATTTCAGTACTGGAACTTCCAGTCATTTCTTTATGAGCATTTTGTCTCAGATTCAGTCTTTCAGTGGACCTCCAAATCATCCAATCAACTCTCCACCCACATCAACCACAGACTTATGTTATCATTGTCCTCCCTCTTCATTTAACAGCTTTAAATCCCATTCAGTGCCTACTTCATAGCTAGCTTTCATTGCCTGAATTCACTAAGCACCTATTGGAAACATGAAGTACTTCAGAAACAGCTAACACCAGAAGCAGTGGAAATTTCAGTTTGTCTCTTTTAATGGCACCTCTGCTTGAAGTCATAATCACCTTCATATTTAGAGAAAATTTCCATTAGATCAGGGTCATAACTGCTCCATGCTTCTTGCTCATCTGAATTTATTTTATTCCTGGTACCATGCATTATTCAGAAATTGCTCAGATCTAAAAATTTGCTTCATTCAGTGTCTGAGCTCAAACCAAGACTGTTCACCAAGAGCAGCATCAAGCAAGCAGCTTTAATTTTCAAAAGTCTCGACAGGTGCTGCACCTCTCTACCTCACCTCAGTGCTAAGAGAAAATTTGCTTCATGGAAAGCAGTTGTACTTGTAAAAGATCCTTCTTACCACCTTCTCTAGAAACCTTTGAATGGGCTTGGATTCCTCAGTGGCAAGTGGGATCTGCCTCACCGTCATGTGCTTGTTAATACCCTTGAAACTGCATCAGCTTGCAATTTTACCTCATCACATCAGTGTAATTTGAGATCTCTGAATAAATACACAGTTAATTCAAGTCTTACGTAAATCAAGCACTGGGGATTACTTGAGCAAATAAATGAGAATGAGATTGCAAATAGGGTTGGCCTGGAGTTTTCTACCAAATCTTTTTTCTTTCTGAAATTGAACTCTTTATGGAAAAAAAATGCATCATCCTCAAAGGTCCTCTTGGAACCTGGAAGGAACCTATGGCCTCTGCTGTGCTAGCCCCAAGACTTGCCAATGAGGATATTCACCTTGTTCAGGAGAGGGATTGAAAACCTGGATTACTAAACTGCTTCTCACCTGCACTAGAATCTTTGCTCTCCCCCTCACATTCACCCTTCCTTTCTCCCATGTGTTCTGTCTTTCCTTCAAACAGCCTTTCTCTTTTCCTCATTCAAAATAAGACTTCCTCTTCCTTTTTTCTTGCAGAACAGATACCCTCTTTTCAGTGCCACTTCCAGCAGTCAGAAATAGAACAGGCCACAGAGAAATTATGTGAAAGAGAAGAAATCACTGTTCTCACTTCTGTAGCATGACCTGGGACCTCAAAAAGCTTTTCACACTTGAATAGACTGTCTCAAAAAACTGCTGGATAGCAAGTGAGTATTAATACCATCGTCCTAAGACTGGTAAAACAGTTCTGCAGTAGCTATGAGGAGCAATTGGCCCAGGGTACCAAGAGAGAAAGACCAAGCAACTCATGACCGGATGCTCAATGCATTTCATTTAGCTGCTGTAAACTGGTAGAGGGAATTAATTGGAGCAAGATCCAGAAATAAGATGGAGCCTGAGATACATCATCTTAGAATATTTCACTGCAGTTGGTAATTAGAGCATGATGCAAAATGAGCTAAATTCATCCCTCATTTCATGGAAATTGTACCCAGTTTTTAAAATTTAAAAGTAGACTCCAGAAAGACCTCCCTTTTCTGTACTTAGCACTGCAGCAGCTGTAGCTCAAAGCTTCATGTGGCATGGGACTTCACCAGGAACAAAATTGCTGACTGGAAGTGCTCTATTTTCTCCATCTGGTGGCTGCAATTTCTGCTTTGTATTATTGCAGGACTTTCTAAGCTGTTCAAGGATCCTTTGTGCCTTGTGTTGCAGAAACCTGGCCCTGGCCCAGGCTGTCTGTGCAGATAAGAAGAGTGACAGGGCAGGGAAATGAGCTGCTCACATGGAGAGAGTTGCTCAGTGGCAGACCAAGGATCCTGCTGTGCCATCCTCCTCCCTCTCCTTCACTGGCTTTGCACTCAACTGGTCTCTTCCCATTGATAGCTGAATCCTGGCTAATCTTCTGCCTGTACACTTCCTCTCTGGGACCTCAGTTCCCAGGTCAGCACCAGGCCCAGTAGGAAGGAGCCCAGAGAAGCACCAAACCTAGTTCCACATTAATCAGGACCTCACTTTCATTGGACTGGTGATATCCTAGTGTACTTCAGCTGCTTCACTGCTCTTCAGGTCTTTCCATCCACTAGCAGTCCCTAGTCTAGTTCTGTAGCAAGGCATTTTGGGATTCCTGGACAGAACTGGAATGTCACACAATGCCATGATGTCACCATAGCACTCCTTGTGCTTCTTTCCATCATGTCTTCCCTTCCTTCTGATGCCAGAAACTTTGCCTGTATTTCATGCACCCCAAAAATATCTTCAAAACAGCCCTTTCAGGTAGCAGTCTTCAGGTTCCATGGGGCTGGGATCTGCAAAGGTTGGGTTTAGTGTAGACTCAGGGCACACAGAGTCTTTCAGATGAAGTCTGGACTCATGATGTTTCCTTGGCTCTGCTAGTCAAGTTGCATTCTTGAAAGGGGCAAGACTTGGAGGAGCTGCAGTCACAGAGCCCCATCACAACACTTCCAGTCTCTTGAGATCAGGAGCTGGCAAGGAATTGGGCTCCTGTTTTGTATTCACAGTTCCTTCTTGATTTCCCCCATTTTTAGGGTAAAATCAGCTCAATTCTGACCCATGAACTCCATTAGTTTCACCACCTGGAGCTGTGTCCACATGGGATTATGTGTGGTCACGACTATTAAATTTGCCAGCCAAACCAGCATGGATTATACTCAACTGTGTCCCTCTCTAAACACCTAGTGTCCCCCAGGTGTCTCCCAGAGACAATGACAAGCTCTGCTCCCTCCTTGTTCCCCCTCCAGACACAGATTTTGTGTCTGTAGCTAAAAATCTGGATGATTTACAGTCACAATCTCAATATACCAAGGATTATGTCAGACCAGTAGCATCCAGCACACACCACAATCTTCAGACAGTTTGAAAAAGTTGTGTACTGCTTCCTTGACAGACTTAAACTTCTTCTCCAGATTTAAAAAAAAAAAAAAAAAGCCTTCCCTTGTGAAGAGTTGTGATCTGCTGCATCCTGTCAGCAGAACACAGCATCGAGCCATCCACATGGCAGCGGAGCTGTGCTCATTAAAATTTTTGAAACAATAACATTGCATCTGTCATAGCCAGCCTCAAAGTACCCATACTCAGGATGCTTAAAACATTTTCTAAAAGAAGAGCAGATGCTTTCAAGTAAGGTTCTAAGAAGCAAACTCCTGATTCTCAACCAGTTCAGAAAACAACTATTGAAAGTCCCCAGGTGGATAATTTATTATTCTTGCCTCAGTGTCTTTTTTTTTCTTTTTTTTTTATTGTAAAGTGTCATTAACCAGGCACCTTTGAAGTTGATCTGATGAGCTTCATAGTCTCTAAGTGGGCTGGCTCAGGGCCTCTGTAAGCAATGCTTGTATAGATTTCTGCTGCTTATTTCCTGGATTTCTGTTGATTTTCTGTCATTAGATTTTATTTTGATATTGGGATTTTCTCAAGCAGTAAAATTTGGATTCATATCTGAGCAGTGCTGAGCACTGCAGTGCTGCACTGGAGTTAATGCTTTGATACAGGGATATTAAACCAGAATTTTAAATCCCTCATCTATGTGCAAATTTCTCCTACACAGAGAGGATACAGATTTGGTGTTTGGGTTTGGTTCCATATGTAATAAATAAATTTTGGCGGGGCAGTTTGAGGAACACAAACAGTTTGATATGCTCCCTTACACATCTATATGCATTATGTATAGCTTGTCTACTCATTGTTGTTGTTCATTTGTAGCTAATTGCTTGTATTACAATAATATCAAAAACCACAAATTATAATCAGGGCCCTATTGTACTGGAAACCAGATATAAACACAATGAAGAAGTGGTCATTAGCACTTCTGTTTCATTTCCTTGTGTGCTCAGAGACCTCATTCAACGACTCTCTTCCCATCCAGGAGCTTAAAAACGTTACCAGTGGGTCTGTGCCTGCAGTGTTGTACAGACCCACAAGACCCAATTACACCATTTCTCGAGCCACCCCTCTGCTCACAAGGTGACTGCCAGCAGCAGTTTAACTTTCACATTGTGTTCTGCAGCTCTTGAGCAGATTTCAACACAGCATTTTATATGCAAACTCAGTAAAATAGCAACTGTGATTTAGATATACCTGCTGCCTCTTTGGATCCTTGTAATGTACCAGCCTCAGCATCACTTCTTACTTCCAACCCCACGCTGAGTTCACAGGTGGCTCAGTTCTCCAGGCCACTGTGTAGTGGCCACAGCTGTAGAATGGCTGTAGCTGTAAAAGATGGTTATTTTTCCGAGCTTGAAAACAAGAAACACTCCAACACCCAGACTCTTTCCTATGAAGAACACACTTCTTACTAGTTGTCATAAAGGTGTGGGAAAATGGAGGTTTGCAGGAAATGCTACAATTCCCTGTGGCAGCATCTACACAAAGAGGAAACAGTCCTTTGGTCACATGTTTAAAGCCAATAGTTCCTTTCTTCTGCCTTTCCCAACATTATGCTACCTTTTAGAATACCTCAATCTGTAAATGATTGTCAAACCACACTGACTTATATACCAATTTTCTTTTCATTAGTATGAAGATCTAAGAGATTTCTTTGTGTCTTTCTATAAAAATACATTAACATAAAATGAAATCCAGAAGGCCTGAGCTCTGTACTGTATTTAGCTGCCCTGCTTCACTAAAAAACCTCTCTGCATCTGGGCACTGCAGACAGATTTTTAAGAGCTCATTTTTTGTATTGCTGAGAAACATCTTTCAGCACAGCTTTGGCTGGTGCATGGGTTCATATCTGAGAAAGGAAAAATCTGAGATGGATAAACAAAAAGCAGGAACAATCTTTTGTTATCTATAATAACAAAAAAAAATTCCTGTAATTCTTGTGACAGCCTGAAAATGTGTTAGGTAAAACATTTTGGAGATCTATAATAATGAGTAGGAGTTTGTGTCCTGAATACAGGACTTGTCTGTCTGCCAAGACAGACAATTGCAAATGAAAAATAATGAAAGAATGGGAGGGGAGGGAAGGAAGGAAAGATATGGATAATCAAGGTAATTGTGCTTTTCATGAAAGGTATTAGTGAGCCAGGCCTTGGTCAGAACTAAAACACACACAAATGGTTTTTCTACCTTTAGTTCAATTTATAAATCTAATAACTAACATAATCTGTTTTCCACTTCCAGTACTGAGCATGCTGTTTTCTGCTTTCTGGAATGATCTCTATTTACTCTTAAGTGTTTTGTCTTAGCAGCTGGTATATGAATATCTGCAATATTAGTGAGTCCCTGGAAAATGAGAAGCACCTTTTAGTCTGAGATTGTCAAACACCTTTTGTCAAGTGGACTTTCAATGCATGGGTGTGCAGTGTTGGGATACCTTTGTAACATTTTCCTAATTTCTCTCAAAAAAACACCTCAGTATCCTTCAGTACTAAAATCCCTCTGTGACTCCTGTGTGAAAGCTTGGCATGTTGTCACCTGGAAAGTCACATAAAGTCACTGTGTTTCTTCTTCTATCCTCACCTCTTTTGCAGAAACAAGCAAATTCTGAAGTTGCTGTTGACATCCTTCTTCCATTTTCCCTGCTGGGCACTTTTAAGGGGCAATTGAGGATAGATGCCAAGACTTTTTCTGTGACTTCTCTCATTCCCACATCTGCAAACACTTGCACGTGGCAGCCTTAGCTGCACTCCTTAAACTCAGGGTAACTCTGGCAGCACACACCGTGGTCAGGCACCATTCAATGTGTTCACCATCAGGTGGTGAAATAACAACTCTGTTGAAAAGATACAACTGCACTCAGCAAGGTCTTTTCCTTCAAGACCGTATAAGAAGAGAACAAAAGCAGTTAGCATAAACCAAAAAGGAGCAGAAATGCCCATCACAAATTAAAAACTCCCAAAGCAGATATTGTGTAGCTCTTTCTGCTGACCAGGGGGATGGAAGAGGAGCTTGGTATTGCCCCTGAAAGCACAAAGCACCTGACAGTGCCCCACCACATTGCCATTGCAAGCATTCCTCGGAGGCTTAAGCATGTTAACAGTGAGACCAGATCTGTGTAGCAAACCACTGCACAACTTAGACCCAGTTTTCCCTAGGTTACAGTATTGATGTCTGTGAGGTGGAAGTAAGGGTGCAGAACAGGGTTCAGGGAGTCGTTTCCTGTCAGTGCAACAAGTACTATGGGGGAAGAAACAGGCTGTGTACAGCACAATCTGCTCAGGTGGGAGCTGTGATTGCACCTGAAAGACCCAGCTACTGCTCAGCTGCAGGAAGCAAACAAGGAATTGATCAATTATTGCTATATTTCACATGCAATCATGGATCCTTGCATTCAAGCTTCCAGGGTATGATCAAATTCCTCTATCAACTTACCGTGTTAGTTAATGGAGCTGTAATCCAAAGTAAAGCTCTTTGTAGCTCCCTGAAGCTGCAGAGTTCAGGTGGGAACAAGGATCTCCCAGCCGTAACTCCATGCAGGATGAAAACTTTAGCTTTTTTCTGCCTTCCTTGGCTATGTGATGCATTTTCACAGTATTATGAAGATGGTCTTCTGTGATTTCATGCTGTCCTTTTTCCCAGAAACCACATCACTGGTCTCTGATGTCTATTTTTGCTGTTCTTACTCTAATGAGTGTGCCTTGTAAACAAAGGTGAACAGCATAATAGAACCCTCTGGAAATATTTGCAAATAAAAGGCTTTTAGAAATCTTTTATAGGGAAGCCCTATAGACATTAATAGATAGTGAACACTTTTTGAGAGGCATTGTTATTCCACTAGTCTATACAATTCAATAGTGAATTATATTCCTGCTATCAAATCCCAATGGATGATTCAGAAAACCATTACAAAGGATCTAATTCACTGTAATTTTCTGCAGTAATTAAGATAAAAGCCTTTCAGGATCTCCTCTATTACAGTGCATGGGATTTTTCCACAGGAAAACAAATGATCAGTTTAAATTCCCCCTGGTGACTTAAGCAAAGTAAAGCCAGTAAATACTGAAGGTTTATTAAGACAAAATTTCCTTGCATTTCTGTGGGCAATTCGGTTAATTTTGGGAGACAATGAGGGCCAAGGATTAGGCTCCCTGTATGTGATGTTATGACAGGACGTCAAACTCCACATTTTGCTAGAGTCAAAGAGTTTCAGTGATTTTGCCACATCTTCCCTTTGGGCTGGCAGGGAAGGTCTGCTCTGTGGAGTCATTGCACACAACAACAGGTGCCATTCCATTAACATTGGGAGGCTCAGTGTAGCAGTGAACTCGGGGCTCTGAGAACACTGGTACATCGGGGGAACTGCGGAGTGCTAGTTAAAACACCACTCGTGTTTTCCCCATCATGTGTTTGGAAAGCTATCTGAGGACAGAGACTGTTTCTAGAATGTAGTACTGAGATCCTGTGAAACCCACATGGTTTTTAGCCCTTGTCTCCACATTTGCTGCCCCAGGAGAGGCACTAATGACCTCTGCAGGGAGCTCAATGCAGAGTCTTAGGAAGAGGTCATACATAGGAGAGAAGAATGAGACATAAAAGCCATGGTGACATATCGAAGAGCTTAAAAGCAAAAATCACTCCAGTGCCATGCTTTGTTGGAGCTCCCTTTGTGAGGCTGTGACCTATATTTTGGACTACATAAAGCTGAGGTCAGATCTCTGTGAAATCCTGACCTTGATGACAACAATAAGAGCTTTTTCACTGACTTTTCTGGGTTTCTGGTGTGGGAGATTGTCCATAGCTCTATCATAAGTCTGCTCCAGGAAGTGCCCTCTCTGCCCATCCTAATGGCTTTTCTTCTAGCCTCCTCCACTCCACCCTTCTCTTCCACCACTCTTTGAGGCTGACAGTGAACTGCCCACAGTAAAATGACAATAGTAATAGCTTCTACCATGTGGCATTTCTCATTCCCAGATCCTTTCAGAGACAGGTACTTTAATAGCCCTGGCCTTTTACATGCAGCTTGTAGCTAGTTCTTCCTTGGAGAAACCAGAGCCAAAGCTGGGTACAGTATATAGAACTTTGGATTTAGTTGTCTTCACTAAGTCTTGTACCTGTATCTTTCCCTGTCTCATTACCTGCCTCTCAGACACACTGTGAAAGGAAGATATTCCTGTTTCCAGGAGCGATGGCAGGCCCCAACTGATAATACAAAAAGGTTATGAGGGGCTAGTAGGTCTGTGAGAAATCATCCCTTACCTTAACAAAGAATGAAAGCCTGCAGAAAATGGCTTATCAAAGATGTTCATCACCTCTGCTTCCCAGCGGGCATTTGGAGGTGTTGGATACACTCCTCAGTTACAAGACTTCCTGCTGGAATTGCTGCATCAATTAACCACATGAAAATTGTCATCCTGCTCTCTCCACTTCAAACAGATCTTTCCTTTCAGTATGTAGTGCTCTCTCACAGAGCCAAGGGAAATATAGGTTGGATATTAACAAAACGTTTTTTACAGAAAGAATGATGAAGTTGTGGAATTGTCTGCCTGGGGAGGTAGGGGAGTCACCATCCCTGGATGTGTTTAAAAAAAGACTGGATGTGGCACTCGGTGCCGTGGTTTAGTTGAGGTCTTAGGGCATGGGTTGGACTCAGTGATCTTGAAGGTCTCTTCCAACCTAGTGATTCTGTGATTCTGTGATCAGTGCCAGTAATGCACAAGCAAGTAAACCATAAATCTTCAGAGCACCACTCCAGAATGTCACTGTACTACTGCAGAGACCAAAAGAAATAGACCACTCTCTGAATTACCTGATTCTGCTTTTGATAAATTTAATGGCTTTTGCTTGATATTTTACAAAATTACTGTAATTCATGAATGGCCCTTCTTCTGATACTATGAGAGGGAGGAAAAGGATGTGACTGAAGGGGTTTTTATTTCCTCCAGACTAAGTGGTCCTCTAACCTTAAGCAAGCCCTTACACTGTGGGGGCTTGATCCCCCACTTGCCAAACAGGACCATTTGTGATGAAGCTGAGTTAAGAGTCACTGACTTTCATTCATAAAGTCCCTTAATAATTTGCCTATCTTTTGAGTTCTTGTGGAAATCCTCTGGGGAATCTTGGTGTGGCTTTTGACCATGGTGGACTTAAGGGTGCTCTGAACCTTCCTGAACCTCCCTGCTAAACTGGAGGATTCAGACCATCAGAAAATTCAATGTGGCCAAAACACACCACTAGTAATTTCATCTCTACATTAATTTTGATAAGGAGTTTGCACAAGGCTACAAAGTCCTTATTTCACAATGAATATTTTTCCATGTTCAGAGTGACAGAAGTCAAACTACACCAGTGTGGTTTTTTCCAGAGTTTTTAGGGGACTTGTTTTATCTAGCTGTACAGATACCCATTCAGCTGTAGCCAAACCATCATAAATAATATCCTGCCATTTTTACAGACAGGTATTTTGTTCCTGTGTGACAGTGGGTTCCCACATTTTCAAAAGCCTTCTGCCCATAAGTGATGTTTGCCTTAGCATACAGTGGAAACATTCAAGAGATCCCTCAATACTTTTTGATGAGATTTTTGCTGCACGAACCTTTTAGCACCCCCTTTGTATGAATGAACTTTATACAAACAAAATAGTTTCAAGATTCTGAGCTGAAAAGCACTGTGTAAGTGCCTAGGGTTATTTTCAATTAACAATATCTAATTCCAACCACACCATGAATCACATTTTTCTTCTCTCTTTAGAGCCAGAATGTTAATCCTTTGAAACAAAAATGGCTGCATTTTAATGAGAATTTAAAGGGGTGAAAGTTCTGCTCTAGTACACTGAGTATAATAGAATATTTTTGTGATGTATATCTTCCACCACTCAGTTTAATTTTCAGAATAATATCTGGAGAGCAGCCTGTTTTATCTCTGGGCTCTCCTCATTCACTCCACTTAAGCTTTCACTGTGTGTATCACAGTTAATTTGAAGTTGATACTTGCTTTTCCTTATGGGCACTAGGTTACAATAACATCAAAAAGATTACAGTGTTGTCCTCTCCACGTGCGTTTGCACAACATATCTGAGAAGTAGTAATTATAGTTGTGGTTTTACACTCTATTTCCTGGTATTAGAACATAAGAATTCCTCATTGGATTAAGTCCCGAGCTGAAGACATGGGATATTAGCACACAAAAGGATTCCAGTGTCTGGCACAGACCCCATGTGGGTCTGTAGTGGGTTGGCTCATGTCCATCTTAAGTAGTATCTCAAGTCATAGGATGTAGTTTGGAGAGGAAAGGATAAGCTTGTCCACCTGTGAAGCACTGTAAATCAGCAGGCAAGACTACCAGTAAGGGTAGGAGAGAAATTGCAAGCTAAGAAGGAAATTTCCTTATCCTATTCATGCGAGGCCACTGTCTTGTCCACGACCCTTCTCCAGTGTGATTTTGTGGCTTTCATAACCTGGTTCTCTGTTGCTTTAGCCAGAGGAGTTTTTTTTCAAGCTTTATTCAAGCCAGGAGTGTGAGGGAAAATGAGATGTCTAAAAATACCTCTGCCCTTTTTCCCCTTTGTACTCATCTCTAGAGCTGAGAAGTCCAGGTAGGTGTTTATGTTGCAGATGCGGAGGGGAGGAAGTGCTCATGCAGAAGGTTTTTCCAAAGACTTATTTCTTATCCCCAGAGCTCTGAACTGAAGTAGGTGAAGCAGGTGGATGACACCAGACACTGGCTGTGAGCCCAGTGTGATCAATTCAGTGCAGAGGTTTGTGTTTCCCACTGATGTATGGATAGCTACAATCTGACTTCAAACAGCATTTTGAGCTGGGTAAAACTGGCTTCTTCATTTTATGGAGAAAAGATTTGAGGAAGCCTGTATAACATCACTTCAAGGCTTCAAGAAAAAGCCTACCTTTAGGCAGAAAGTCAAACTGTATGAATCAGGCATCTTGCAAGTTTCTTTGATTGCTCTGATAAGGGCATGTAAACAACATGCTGCTAGAGGAGAAGAAAATAAAGACTTTAAGTAGGAAGAAGAAAGGCTCTAACAGCTGCTCAGGAATGAGTAAAATAGACACAAAAACCAGCAAAATATTATGGGTAAAACTACAACAAATCATCCTTTCAACCAACCCAGCCCAGGTACTGAGTTGCCACCAGCTGCATTGTCTGCAAGAGACAAGCAGAGGTGGGCAGATCCATAATGCAGAGGTGTTATGGAACTGGATAGACAGCTGGCTGACCATGTTTTGGCTGCAATGCACAATGGCTGGTGTCTCTACCTGTGCATTCTCTCTGAAGGTAATTTAGCTCCTGACTCCTCAAGCTATCCTTTCTCAGTTACTGTCAATGAACTGTGACTTTTTAGTTTGCTTTGTTTTAAGTATATTTACTCAACTTCCTGCAGGAAAGAAGTAATAGAAGCTGTGTCTGCAGCATGCCAGGAACTTCACACCATAGACTGTGTATTAAAGTCAAAAGGTTGGTCAGCCAGTCAGTCAGCTTCTGTCCATCTCTGTAACACCAGCACATTTTACTGTAAAATTTGGAGAGCTGTCACCAGTTCTCCCCACATAGATCCCTGTAATGAAAATGTCATGGGT
Source organism: Trochalopteron elliotii (assembly GCA_024734555.1). Lineage (NCBI taxonomy): Eukaryota > Metazoa > Chordata > Aves > Passeriformes > Leiothrichidae > Trochalopteron > Trochalopteron elliotii. The sequence goes on from JANPWX010000109.1 coordinate 3,116,627, forward strand.
AAGTTAAAGTTCATTTTCTTGCTGGCAGATTTCCCTAACTACATCGGTTTGCCTTTTCTAACCAGCCTACAATATGCTGGGGCATTCCATGCAGTGTGGCTTCCTCAAGCAGATCTATGTGAGCCTGAAAGAATAAAGAAGTTTTAAAGTTGTTTATCTGTCTACTTGAGGGCCCTCCATCTCAGAAAGAAACAGTCAGAAACTATGCATTCTCCAGTGAAAGCAGAGGGTGAAAAGAGGCCTCCAAATTTAAAACACAATTTTGCGTGTGCAAGCCCTTGCAGATGCAAGAATATTTACCTGCCTAGTTACCAAAATTAGGGATAGGATGAACTGTAGGCATAATAATGAAGTACACCATGAGAACACAAGAGCATGTGCCAGTCTCATTCATACCCAGGAGCCACCAGATATTCTGTAGTTAATGTCAGCATGGGATGTGAGCATGGGATAAGTGGACATATCCTCCATTAACAATCTGCTGAAATTTTTAGTCCATTTTGGATTATAGATAAATTTTCAGGCTCTTGCATTACAAATAAAACCATAAAATCACATCTCTTCCTCTAGAATTACAGATGGGCACAGTTCTCTGGACTGGTTCATGGCAGTATCTCCCTTCTTCACTGCTGGGTCAGTACCTCTGCAATTTTCTTCCTCTGCCACATCCACTTACCCTGGCTGCAATCTCTCCAGATGTGACTGATGTCACTTCTGCCCAAATCAACTCAGGTCAGGAAAGAAGCAGTAGATAGAAAAAGAAAATGCTGTTAATGTTAGTATGCTGATTTGTAATGGTGGCTAGATTCTCATGGCTCATTTAGACAAAAGCAAAACAAAATTAATTTGCTAATGGAAATTAAGTGTATAGGCATAACAGAGAGCTTGCAAGACCTGATCCTGTTATCACTGAGGGATTTCAGATGCAATTTACCCTGAGTTCAATAAAATTTCCCTGGTTTTAGCAAGAAAGATCAAGCCTTACTTTCAGCATGCTGTTTAAAATATACATGAGAATTCTCCTCTCCATTGTGGCAGAACAAAAGCCATTCTCACAACTCTAGCTGGAGAGGCTTTGGGCCAGAATGCATGTTACCTCAGCTGACTGATTTCTTTGCTGCACAGATGAGCAAATGGAGTCATCAGTTTCAGCACATCACAGGAATCAGAGCACCTGTCCCCTTGCACTCTGTGCTCTGCATGAGATGAAAGAAAAAGCAAGTAGATCAGTGCTTGTGAAGCAGAGCAGCTAAGTGAGCACTGAAACAGCCTTGCAACACCCCTGGCCTGACCTAGCCTGGTCTGGCCTGACCACTCCCTCTGGACCCAGACTCACAGCTCTGCCAATTCAGGCAATGAGCATCAGTCCAGAGCTTCTATTCTCTCCTAACCAACATCTTCCCTAATGGCAGAGACAGCTTGCTCTTAATAAGCAGGCAGGAGATTTTATTACTTTGACAGAGGGAAAGAGAAACTGGAAGGAAGACAGGAGTCCAAAGCATCACCTCCATGTTTCAGTTCCCATACTCCACCAGTACTACTGCTCATAATCTTTAGTGCTAGTTCACAACAGTTGGTCATGAATTCAAACTTTATCATGTCAGATGCTGTGCCAAAAAAAAAAAAAAGTAGGACCTCTGCCTCAGAGAGCTCTCACACAGGCACGAGGCTGTGAAGAAACACAGAAACAAGATAGTACTGCCCAGCATGACAGATGGAGAGTTTTGCACCCACATTCACCCAGCGTCACATTCCTGGTATTGCAGGAAAGAAGACTTTCAAAAAAGTGAAAATTACACATTTATTTTCTTTTTCTCCTTTAATGCGGAAGGTCTATAGAAATAGGAGGTTTGTATCACCCATCCAGGCTCACTGGCATGGTTTCAGTGACTTTCAACATTTCCAAACATTTTGTTGTGAAACTCAAGGCATCAGGGACATGCTAGTTATTGTCATGCAGCCTCACCATATTTGAGTCTGATTACCCTTGACCAAGCTGGGTAATTTTGCAGACGTTCTTCTCACCTCTTCTCAGTGACAAGTACTGAAAAGTATGGAAACAGAGCCAGGCTTTGTCCACAGAAAACACACACATGCACACAGAGTGAAAGCCCTAGGAAGTTTTCCAGAGTCACAAAAGGCCAGTGCTCACCTTGCCATATTTCTGTCATTAAACACTTCACTTATATTGTAGAGCAGAAATAACTGTTGAGATTATGGAAATTAATGATGTATTTATTCACAGGTCTATAACCCATAAATAAATACATTTCCTTATATTACAGACAACAAGCCTCATAGCCAAACTTCTGTTCCTGCTGCAAACAAATTTGGGCTGACAGTTTCCTGCTTCAAAGAAAATGTGTGTTTTGAAACTTGTAAACTTGGAGTCATGGCTGCAGAGTCGCTAACATCAATCAGCTAAAGTTCTCAGAAAGCTCTGGTGCTTCAGCCACATTCTAACCAGAGACATTTGGAAAAGTTGCCTGTCAAAGTTAAGACACATGTTATTCAGGAAGAATCATCAATACATTTTGGAGCTGATCCAACACCCACTGAAGATCTCAAGGTAAATTCATTTATTTGCTGCACTCTACCATGGATGGATTCTCATGATAAAGAGACCAGGATGAAGTAACAGAGTGTTATAATTAACAGAAGGGGATACACAGAACTCCTAGAAATCACTGCAGGCAGGATAACCTTGAGCAGTGGAGCAGCCATTTCTTTCAGCCTTGTGGCAAGCAATTTCACAGGACATTTTCCCTGCTCTGGGTCTTTGCCCTTATTATGGCAGCAATGTACTGTGAAACCTCAGGGCTTACTGGTCAGTGAAATTTTGAAAGGCATCCTGCAACACAGTAAGTTGCAGAATGAAAATGGAAAAGCCATTCTTGATTCACTCAATGAGGAAGTGTTGGTAATTCAAAAGCAGAATGTTTCCTTCTGAGGAACCCTGAACCTTATTATGAAACCAAATCAAAAGATGTTCATACTTGGATATCTATTTAAATCCCCTTGAATTCTGAGAGGTGGAGTACCCATGGACAGTCAAAGATTAATGGATTTGAGAAGGTAAATATCAGTACATTTTGGATGAGCAGAATTGTCTAGAATCAGACACAGGCTATGGAGAAATGTGAATTCAGCATTGAATCAATATTTCAGTCCCTTAACTATCAAGACAGCCCCTGTTTCTCTTTCTGACTGATTAGGCAATGAGGTGAAGTACTGGTATCAAGGGTAGCTGTTATTCACAGCTATATCTTGTGTGTCTTTGCATTCAGAAGCAATTTTATTCATCTGTCAAGAGAAACAGGTCAAGATAAATTTCCAAGTTGTGTGGGAGGATGCAGTCATGAAGCTCACAGCATCAAGGCCCCAGGATAGCAGCCTTGTGCTGGCATAAGCAGATGGCAAATGGGGAGTTGTGAACTGGGAACTGGCTGGATGGGAGCCCCACCTTTTCCTTGCACTGACATCTATAGGAGTCATGCTGCAATACCAGCTGCAGAAGATTAATTTTGAGAATTTTCCCTAAAAGTCTGACCTAATGAGATGTAGAAGTGTCTGTGTGAGGCTTCTGCAGCTGCCTTGTCATTAGAGGTGCTCATTTCCTAGGTGGGCATGTGATTTCCCATTTCCCTGGGTTAGGAAAATAACATAATTATACTCTGAATTCAAATCCGCTCTGGTTTAGAGAGAAGCAGGGTCTGATAAGCATAATTTTTGAATGGATGTCACATTGCCATTGCACAGGAAACAGTATCAATTTCTCTTCTGTGTGAATTTATATTTCAACACGTCAAGAGTCACTTTCATTTATACTTCAAGTCCAGAATTAATCAGTGTTAGCACAAACTTGGAAAAAATATAAAGGCATTCCCAGTAGAAATTAATAGATATCTTCTTAACTTCTGTTCAAGGAGTCAGACTAGTTGCACTGGTGACCACAGGAGCACAACTGTAAACTGTCAAAAGATTTTTACTTTCATGCAGGCTTTTTTTTTAATTTAATTTTCATTTTCTTTTCATTTCTTCGTTTACTCACTTTGTACTTGACTCTAATTTTGCACTGTGGATATCTCATATTTAAAACATAAGTCTGTTATTCTACTGTAAAACCATGCAGAACTCTCTTCTTTCTACAGCTCCCCCATTAAAATTTCACAGATGGGAAATTCAAGCACTAGACTCATGCAGACCTGAGCCATAAACAAACCCTCTGGATTGTAAAGGCCCTAATTTTCACAGACACTTTACTCAGAAAGGCTTTGGGCTTAAAATGCCCGTAGTTGGGAAATGGAAATTAGTTTACAAGTTGTTGGTTGGAGATATGCCAGCTTTTCTCTGCTTTGCTTCCCATTTGCTTGGCTAGAGGATCGTTGACCAGTGTGGCCTTGAATTTGGACTGAGAGCTCTCTTCAGCACTTCACTGTGTCCTGCTGTTCATGTGAAAGGGCACCATGTTTTTGGGGATGTGTAGTAGTCCATAGCCCAGGCAAAGGTTGATGATAACCCACTTTTTAGGGACCAGATCCCGTTTGTGATGGCAGGGGGAGCTTCACAACTCACACTCCTCTACATTCTGCTTATATCCCAGCCAAGCTGTTTTGTTCCCTTCTCCCCCAGAGCAGCACTTGCTACTCCTCCTGTCTCCAGAAGGCAGAGTGTGTCCTCTTTGCAGCAGCACTCCACACTCCTGCCCCATATGCATGTGCAAGGATGTTCTGACTGCCTCCTTCATTAGGGAGAAGTGAAAGTCTCCTCTCTGTGCCCTTGAAACAGTGAGTCCCTGCTGGCCTTACAGACTGCCAGGATACTGACTGCCATCAGTCCTGCTGGTTCTGTGGGTGACAGAGCTCTGCAGACATTCCCTCAGGCTGTCCTCTCCATGCTAATATGTTATCTGGACTTCTCTAGCTCTAAGTGGATCATTTCCTCTCTCATTTGTCTCATCTCATAGAACCCTGGAGGTTTGCTCACATTTATTTTTGGCTCTAGTTTGCCTGTTTCAGTTTGATTTACCTTCATTCACAGACATTTATATTCTCTCCTTCTTAGAGAGGCTAGTGATTTAACCAACATGTTCTTACTGGTAGTACTTTTGTTATCAGCATTTTGCTTCTTACTCACAGGGAAGATGGATACCCTGTCTCCATCAGTAACCTACAAGTGGCTGGAGAAGTACCCAAACCATGCAGACACCTGTGCTGTGAGGACAGTTCCCTGTGCAGCTCAGGTCTGGATTGTAGGCTCCTACAAAGCTAAAGCTGGAGGATGGGTTTCAAGCATCAACAAAGCCAACAGTTCAGCCTTCAAGGGAGCAGACAGTGTGGCCAAGAGCTGTTTGCCTTTGCACAGAAGGAGTGCCTGGAGAGCCACTGAGGGTTGTTTCCCTGGGAGTAAAGTGTGGCACTGAGGCACACTCCACATAGTACAATTTTAGCTCTCCTGCAACTGGGTCAGACACAGACATTATCCCTCACCTCCTGAGGTACATATGGAGGATCCATGGGCTGGGCTGACAAGGATGCTACGAGTTCCTTTTACTGGTAAGTGATAACAGTGCTCCCACAGCTGGAAGGGGCAGCTCAGGCCCTGCAGACAGAAATACTGAGCTGAATATTATTCCCCACATCCAGCTGTAACTTAAAACACAAGGGAGAGCTGCTCCCTCCCCCACCCCATGCTTCAGTACAGGGATTATGGTGTCTAAGGAACCATGAAGGAGAAACTCTCCCAACAGTATTTCTAGTCTTCTCTGCAGCCTATTCTTGCCACTGTCCTGACAAGTGTAAATCATGTCTCAGTGTAAATATACCCAGTACATCTGTCACATCCAGGTGGCAATGTTGGCTATACTGTTTGTAAATCCACTGAGAATAATGTATTTGTGCCGTGGGATGACATCCCATAATGAGATTGTGATATTCCATAGCCCAAGATTTGCTGTTTGTGACAAAGACAGATTTCATGAACAGAAAGGCTGCTGGGAGATCCCCTACACTTACAGGACATTCATAAACTGAGGATCCTTCAAACCTACTCAGCCATAACTCAGATAAAAGGGAGATACTTTCTCTTGCATTTGAAACCAACAAATAAACACCATTAGCTGCATATCTGGTCATATATTTACATTCAAAACATGACAAAGCACAATATAATTAAATGTAAAAAGGTACAGTCAAGAACTGCATATATTTATAAGCCAGCCTATCATACTGATCCAATTACACTTAATGTAGCAAGTATAATAGTAAAAAAAATCATTTCCATGTCTAGAACAATTCCATTTTTTTTCCTTAGAGATTCAGAAAATTAATCCTTTTAATAATGAAATTCTGACTTTTTTTCTTTGCTTTGAGTTTATTTATGGAAAGCTTAAACAAAAGTCTTCATCCTTTTTCAAGAAAATACACGTATGCCACATCCTTCTCTCCTGTGTTGTGAGCAGAAGTTGTGTGTATGTGTATTTATGCATATGTAGAAATCTGCAAGTAAATTCATGCCTCTCTAAGCCTCTTAGCAGCAAAACAACTTATACCTAAGTTGTTTCCTCTATCTCATTGGGAATTAATTATCCTAGACTTAGTAAAGTAGGTGAATTAATACATTTATTAATAGATTTTATAAAAGCAGCCTTGGAAATGCTGGATTGTTCAAGGCCAGCCAGTATGAGAAAAATTGTTAAAAACACAGCCTCTCTATAGATCTCAGCAGAATTAGGAACTCAACCTAAGCCTCTTGAGTCGCAGTCTCATTTCTGTCTCTGAGACCAGCTGTCCTATCTTTATTTAAATTACTAGTCCTTTGAAATTAATATTTTATGCTACTAGATTTCTTCTTCTTTACTTACATCATCACATGTACAAACATGGAATAAAATTTCATGTAAGTTAATAAAATAAAAAAGAAGCCAGAGTATAATGAAAACTCCAAACTCCCTATTCCATGCAGAGCCCAAGTCAAGGGAAGTACATGTAGCAATGGAACTCCTGGAAGCTGAAGTCCTTATTCAAGCTGGTGTGAAGCTAATGCTGCCAGCTCTATGGGGAGCTGTATCCATTCACTCAGGGCATGCTCTTAGCCCTAATTTCCCACAGCTGGAGCACAGGCACCCTATTTCACAGGTGGGAAAAAACATGAAAAAGCAAAGCAAAAATCTGTCTGTGGCTATACAACATATCTGTGACCATGCAGAACAGGTCTCAGTGTCCCACAAGCCTGTCCTATCAGTCCCTGCAGCTGGAGCTGCATGGATTCCTCCCATGCTGGGCACTGCATACTCAGATGTATAAGAAAATGTATTTCTGTTGGCTATTTGCTTTGCACACACCCCTTAGTATCTGATCAGGGCTGCAGACAGGTAAGAGAGATGCTCACACATATTTGAAAGCTGACACTTGCCAGGGCTGATCTGGACATCTGGGGCCAAAACCAGCACTGGAGGGAGTGGACAGGGTTTCCCTTACATCATCAGTGTTGTGTCTCCTGAGTCACAAGTGTGTGCTTGGCTTCCTCTCTATGGCCTCAATCAGGCAAAGGGCTTGTAAAGTAATGTAAAAGAAGCATTGATGGAATTTAACATAAAAAGTAGAATCAGGCCACTGAAACTGACCATTTAAATCCAGCAGGTCACTGATTCTTTTGTGCTGATCTGAACTGGAATAATCAAACCTGGCTGGGTTCCCCTGCAGTCTCTCCATTACACCATCTGAATTTCCCTGCATTCAGAGAACACTCCCACCTCCTCTGTCCTGCTCTCTGAAGGAACAGTTAGTTTGAATTATAGGTTCCCTTTTTAACAACATTCTCTCAGAAATCCCAAATACCAGACTGCACATCAGTCTGTACAATCTCAGCCATCCCATGTACACATCAATGATTTTTCCCATCTCTGATATATCAATGCTGTTTACGAAGTAATACTTACATATATATTTCTTGCCCTTAAAAAACTGTAGTAGTGTGACTGCAGTGACAGCCCCACATAACTGCAGAGGTCCTATCCTAGAGATACTGCTGCCAAGGGGTGAGCTTGCCTGTAAACAAGAGGCTCATGCAGCCCATGGGTGTAGTTTCTAGCTTGTATTTCCATGAGAAGTCCCATAGGTTTTGTGAAGCAGGTAATGTAAGGGATTTTTTCCATGCTTTGTGAGCCATATTTCAGGTTTATAATTACCAAAGGACAGAAACCCATCCTTTCATTAATAATTTTCAGGAAAATATCATGGCCATCACCATTGAAGATACTAAAACCAAATTTATCACTGGAATCTGGAAAAATGCCATTCCAGTGGTATCCCCATCTCTACCATGCCTGTCATTTTTGCCATTTGCCTGTAGCTGGTTCCTGCTGCCCCAGGAGATGTAGTGCAGTTGTGATGGTATACATCAGACAACAGAGATCCTACACCGAGGCTGGTTCTGCAGAATATGCCTCAGCCAGTGTATTGCAAAAGAGAAGAAAACCAGGAGAAAATCTTAGAGAATAATCTTGGAAGACAATTTCCAAAAACATGAGATCCTGCTGAGGAGCTCATAGAGTACTTTAAGCATCTATTTTGCCCAGTCCCTCTGATTTCTACATCTTATCAATGTACCAGCCTGAAAACTTAGTAGCAGATGTCTTTGAAAGCTGAAGGTTTCTCCTCTATAATGTATCACCACAAAGGATGTTTGGAAAAGTCCTTTGATAGGACAAGAGGAAATAGCCTCATGCCGCACCAGGAGAGGTTCAGGTTCAGACTGGCCATCCAGAAGAATTTCTTCACTGAAGAATATTTATTTATTTATTTATTTATTTATTTATTTATTTATTTATTTATTTATTTATTTATTTATTTTAAGTCAAATTTCACTGGACTTTATCCCATGTATTCAGCTCCATTTCATCTGATTTCAATGCTGGTAGCTCAGCATGGGTCTGCAGAAGCTGTTCCAGCTGGAGGTAGTGGGAACAGTGGGAAGGGAAAGACAATAAGTTCTAGCCAGGCTGCCATAGAACTCGTCAGTTTAGGATGGGATAAGTAAATCCAGTAAAAAGCTGGATGGTTCTGTAATGTGATCAGTGGCAAAATGGAATGCTGTGGTAGTAACCATAGTAACTGGGTTGTGATAAATGCACGTGGATGTCTCAGAACTGGTTTCCCACTCTGTTTGTCATATCAGGAAAGTTGGTTTTTTATCAGTGACACATTTCTGAACACTGGTGATACCTGTAATTAACAGCATCTCTCCCTGCAGAGGAATGTCATGTGGCAAGAAACACCAAAGGATTTTGCTGGTCCTAGAGCAGGGCAGCACTGAATAGACAGGCCTGAATCTTTTGAGAGACTGCTGCCAACTGCAGTGGGACTGGTGCCTGCTTGCATCAGCACTTGATTCACCCAGAAGAAAAAGCCTAATGATGGGCTGGATTTGTTCTTGGTACATCTCACTTGACTTCAGTGGAGTTTCCCTTGCAGTGAACTTGTTCTGACACACTCGCATTGTGCAGTCCAGCAAAGTAGCAGAGGCTCTGGCTGGCAGGCCATACACAAATTCCACTTCAAGTAACCCAGGCAGCCTGCTGGAGCAAGGAGAGAGGCAGTGTGCCAAAACCATCTCCTGCAGTACCGTGTTCTTCCCAGTTATTGCGTTCTACTGATGCTTACAAATGTATTTAAACATAATAGTAGAAAGACTTGGCTTAGAAGGGACCTTAAAGATCATCTAGTTCCAATCCCCCTGCCATGGGCAGGGAAGTCAGCCCCTAGACCAGACTGTTCAAGGTCCCATCAAACCTGGCCTTGAACGCTGCCAGACGGGACATCCACAGCTTCTCTGGGCAGCCTGTGCCAGCACGTCACCACCCTGTGAGTAAAGAACTAAAGAACTTAGTTCTAACATCCAATCTGAATTTCTTCTCTTTATTTTAAAACCATTTCCCCTCCCTAACACTATCTGTCTGTGTAAAAAGACACTCTTTCTCTTTAAAAGCCCTCTTTAGGTACTGGAAGGCTGCAGTAAGTTCTCCCCGGAGCCTTTTTTTCCCCAAGCAGAACTACCCCAGCTCTCTTATCTTGTTTTCATAGGAGAGGTGCCCAAGCCCTACATTTTTTAGTCTTTGTGGCTACCTCACCAGTCTTCAAAGCTTAGGGTGGCTTCTGATTAAGTAGCCAGACTACCATCCATGGAGCTCAACATCCAGTGTCCCGCAGTGTTTGCTGTAGTCACGAGCAGCACCAGGACTTTGTGAGGAGGAGTTCGTGCTGGCTCCTCTCCAGGTGCTGTTTGCACCTCTGGCTTTGGGAGGCACTGTCGCTCTCCTCTACAGACACACTCGTGTTCTCTCCTCACTGCTCCCGCTACTGAGTGTGGCAGTGCCTGCCTTAGTAATACGAGGACAAGAGGAGTCTGTTCCAGGTTGCCAAGGAGATGCTGGGTAAGATATGCAAAGTCAATTACTTCACCAGAAAATAGCAGCATGAGGAAAAAACAGAAGCTTTTCTGGGATGAGCATGCTTATTTCTCAGAGCATGGGACTAGAATGCTAGAATGACTAGAATCCTTAGACATTTGTACCTCAAATTCCAGTAGGATATTGTTGAGAAGAAATAAATGTACACTGTATTATGCCCTGTGACAGGAAATTTTATGTAGAAAGTTTTTGGAGCAGATAGGCACAAATCTACTGCAGGCCTAGTATGAACTACTCTATTTCTTTTAAAATGATGGGAGAAATCACCTCACTGTGATTTGTAGGAGCTGAGGAATAAGAGTATTTCCCTTCACGCACTTTCACACAGAAATTCTCTTCAGAATTTCCCATTAATAAGGTTCTTCCTTTTCTCTGACAAGTTGTGATCAATTGTCTCCTTACCCTTAAGAAAGGGAAGTTGGCCATTGCCAAAGTACTAAATGATGGACTTCACTTGTGGAATTCAATGAAAATAAAGGGAATATTTTTCATGAGAAGATAAACATTTACATACACCAAAAGTATTTGTGGGAGGTTTTACCTTCCTCTGGCCAAGGAAGAAGCCCTCCCCTATTGTTTCTCCCTCCCTTGTCCCAGCTAGTTCCAATCACAAAACTTAATAACAAACTACCATGGCATTCTCTTAACAGCCTGAATGGTCCCCAAGTCAGAGGAGGCTGACTTAGTTGAGTGAGATTCCTCTTTGATGAAAAAGTGATTCCTTTTTTTCTATTTCCTAGCATAGGTGGACACAGACACTGGTATCTCAATGGTTACTTAGTTCCTGTGATTGCAGAGAGACTGGGTTTGGTCACTTTGGGGCTCCCTCCACACCAGTGTTCCTTTTTCTGTTGCTGAGAAAAAATGAGATTTGGAAAACTGAACCTGAACTTCCGTAATTGTAGCAGTTCGTGTCCAAAACCTACTCCTGCATTCTTGGCAACATTCTGCAAGTACTGTATCTTGTGTGAATCACAAGTCTTGACTGAGACACTATTCAATCTGCTCTGCTAAGTCTGATTTGCATTCAGATTTTTTTGTGCTCTGTTTGTTTCTTATGAATGCATCAGAGTAGTCAGTGTGCATCCCAGGGTGGTGTACTGGAAGCTGTATCTTGGAGTGTATGACTTAGAAAAAGCCAGCAAAATACTTTTTTTCCACTGGGCTGAGCTCAGAATCCCTTCTGCTCTATAAAAAGGTCCATAATTTTTTGAGCATTTTCATTTTTTATTATTATTTAAAATTAAATTTAGCTGTGGCTGAATAGACTGACTTTTCAGCTGGTGAAAATGTCAGTCTCCAGTATTGCAGGTGCAAAGGTGAAACTATATAGTAGCTTAGTAATAGTGTTATCTTCCAGCTAAATGCAATTGTGATTTACCAGCTTGTAAAGCTTGAAATTTCTTATAAAAAAGGGTTGTTTGTCTGTTGTTGTGGGAGTGGCCTTTCAGAGGATATGAACTGCAGGGCTGCTACTTCTCATGACAGCCCCATGGTCCCTGGTTGCCAGTCCCAGCCCAGTCAGCAGGGATTACACACTGTCACCTCCCAGTGCAGCTGAGCAGGGACCATGGTTTGATTGCTCTTGGGAGTCTGGGGGAAAGACTTCAGTTCATCTTACATTAGAATCATAGATAGTGGAGGCAAACAAGTAGGTGCCAGAACATTAAAATCATCTTGGCTAAATCCCCTTCAGTGGAAAGGTCTTTTATTTGTCTAAAATTAAAATCAGAAGGAGATATGGTAACAGGTTTTGTAGGATAATGAATGTGCTTTCCTGCAGCCTGAGATAAATAAAAATTATTACATCTGTCACAATCATTATCACAGAATGGTTGAGGTTGGAAGGGGCCATGGGAGGTCAGCTAGTCCAACCTGCCTGCTCAAGTAGGGTCTCCTGGAACATGGTACTCAGGGCTATATCCAGACAGTTTTTTAATATGTCCAGAGGGTGAGACTCCCCAGCCTCACTGTGAAACCTGTGAGCAATCTATCTGATGAAGGGTCTCCCATAACTGGTCTCTGAGCATTATTGCAGGAAAATGTGCTGGCCTGCTACAGTCTGGAAACAGTTTAGACTCCTTTTTTTCACCATGCCTCCATCAGCATTTTCAGAGAAATTCCCACTGGGCCAGTTCAGGATATTGGGAGATCAGAGCCTAGTTGGAAGTGGGCTGAATCCCTTTCACATTATTATTATGAGATTTCATCTTACTTTCTTCTTCTCCTACTCTGGGACTATTCATCTCTACTGATGCAGAGGAGATTGATGGTTCAGTGTATCCCCACTTCTCTGTGAGTGAATGAATCTCACTGGCCTATCCTCTACAGAGTGATAGAGACAGTGCTATCCAACATCATATAACTTTACTGCAGCATCAGCAGGTGCAGCTGAGGCTGGGATAGTCATATGCCTCTTTATATAGTGGTGTGCTTTTGTTGCCTTGTTATTACATAACAGTCATTAACTGGAAGGCTGTAGAATAGAGGTTGTTTAAGAGAGCTGACGTCTCCCATCAGAGACCCAAGAGAGAGAAGATTTCCTGACTGCACAAATGTCTGTAAAATGCCTACCTCTGTTCAAAGGCTTATACAGCCAGTATCTTCTTATGGTTACAAATTTCTTCTAGAGAAAAATATATTTTAAGAAACAGGTCTTAATCCTTGAACTACTGCTACAAAGAAGCCTTAGAATAAGAGTTCCTGCAGTATAACACTTTGAAAATATATGTGCCAGCAGTGATAAAAGAACTCTTACACTTGGAAAACAAATCTGTTTCAGTTGTGTGCAGTCAGACGTTACTTCTGATTTGTTTAACATGCATCTTCTGTCCAGTCCATCTGAAAAAAGACCAATTTAATGAAGCCCAGAGATGTAAGGATTTTAGGTCTTTTCATTATATTGTGGATGAAGGAAGAACTGTGAGGTGGTGAGCATCAGACAACAGAAATATTGATATGTGTCTTGATTTATTGTAAAGCAGCCATATGGTAAAGGTTTTTGTTTCTGAACAGACAGCAGAATTCTTTCAGAAGTTACCACACAGGAAATCCCTGAGGAATCCTTACAGCAAAGAGACAGGTGGCCACGAGCTGTCCCACCACACATGTTGCTGTCAGAATGGAAATACAACCATAACAGAGCTACAGCTCTCTGCCCCACAGTAGCAATCAATTCCTGCCTGCCTCATCTGGCATCACTTTCTTTAGGAAGGAATTGCTCTTTCCACTGTGCATTCCAGCTCTCTGGTTTGGCGTGACTCCAGGGCAAAGAGGAATTTGTGGAAGCTGGCAGCACCTTCAGCTGCAATCACTGAGTACCTTCCTCATCTTTAGCCAATGAATTTTTTCATCTCCTCCTTTCCTCTTGGCATCATTTCTTGATAGACAGTGAAAATTTCAGTCATCTTGTGGGTAGAACATTTTCCTGTTCATGAAACAAGCTAAACCAAATATAAATATTAACATTTATTTGGCCGCAAAAATAAGCTCCCCGCACCCAACGACCTGTGCTCTATCCCATCCACAGACAGAAGTCTCACCCAAAATATAATTCATGTTCTTTGTCCCGTCAATGTAGAGAGTCTTGTTCGACCAAGGGAGAATTTGACAGTCAAAGGCAGGGCTCTCAGTAAAATTCTTTTGGCTCCCAAATGGCCGGGAGACACTCTGCTTGATCTCTGTTCTGATGACGCACTGGCAGATAGACGCTCTGTAAGGCAGAATGGGTCTGGACCTAAATGTTTCTGAGATCAAAGTCAGTGGGTAAACTGCTGGTGCATTGCACTGAGTCATGACAGGATACAGGAAAATCACATTAATTAGACAAGGTTTTAGTCCCACCCACAGATTGTGTGTCCCTGCTAAGACCAGGCTTCACGTCAGAAATGGGGTAGTACAAAAGTACATTGATAGATGGGCAGGGCCTGAAAGACCTTGAATCCTGACAGATAAAAATGAGGGAAAGAAAGGATTTTTGCCTCTATGCTAGAGGCTGACAATGGAGCATCTCCAAAGTGCACACTGCTGCTCAGGGCCCTGAACCAGGGCATTACTAAAAATCATCATTTGGACAGGCAGAGGCAGCACCCTTTGACATTACCTTGACTAGGCACGCCTCTTATCCTGTCTTCACAGAATCATGGAACAGTCTGGGTTGGAAGGGATCTTAAAGATGATCAAGTTCCAACCCTCCTGCCATGGAGGACATCTTTCACTAGACGGGGACATCTTTCACTAGACCAGGTTGCTCAAAGTACCATACAGCCTGGCCTTGAACACTTTCAGGGACAGGGAGTCCACACCTTCTCTGGGCAAGCTGCTCCAGTGCCTTGCCACCCTCACAGTAAAGAATTTGTTCTTAATATCTCAATCTACTCTCTGTCAGTTTGAATCCATTCCCTCTTGTCCTGTCACTTCATGCTCTTGTAAAAGTCTCTCTTCACCTTTGTTGTACACTCCCTTCAGGTACTGGAATGGCACAATTAGGTCACCTCTAAGCCTTATCTTTTCCACATGGAGCAGACTTACCAGATCCGTACTCTGTGAGCACAGTTAAGTTGCTTCCAGACTAGATTGGTGATTGCACAGCCACTCAGGCTCTCCAACCCCCAGGTTTTGTTAATTTCTTGGTATCAGATTTAGTATGGCAAAATCAACATCTGGATGTACACTGGAACATCCACCCTTCTCTGTGTGAACAGGCTTCAAGGATTTTAACCATGAGTCTTCTGTCCAGTACTTAACTGCAATACCTAATTGAAAAGAAAGTTTCAAGTTGGCCTTCAGTACAGGGCATGTATTTCAAAGCTGAAGAGTTGGCAGAGGGCAGCTAGTTGCACATATTTCACCATCCACTTGTTCAGTCTGAGGAAGATTCAGGGTTCCTGCTGGCAATAGTTGGGCAATAAAATTGTGGTATTTCTTTAGTAACCACTGCAGTAAGAATAAATGAATAGATTTCATTGCTCAGTGTCCTTCACCACCCCATAAGTCACTCAAAGAATCCTGATACAGAGAGATGATGAAACAACCTTGAAGAAAAAGTTAATTTTCTGTGAAATTTAAAATGCTTTCAGAAATTTGAGGAAATTTCCTAATTGGCATTTTATTGATTCCTGTTACACTCCTACAGAGTATTTTAGGTACTATCTTTCCTCTGTACGTACGTCAGAGTATGTTTCTTCTGTATCAGGACTAGTTTTTTACTCACAGGTTTCAGGAAGGGTTTGTGATTTGTGGTGCTCCTTTCTAAGGTCCCTACCTTGCTGTACGTGGAAATGTTAAAAATATTAAGCTGTCTAAGACTTTAGACAGCTTAAATTCTCCATCACTTTCAGATGGGAATGACTACAGGCCCCTGTTCAGCTTCTAGTCTGCACCATTAACCTGAGAACCTGCCAATTCCTAAGATTTCATTTACAGGACACTCTCAGTCCTGCAATGTCAAAGGGCACCTGCTAGAGTATTCCACTCATCTTTGTACTCTTTACAGCTACAGTCTGAGGCAATTAAAGAACATGACTCAAGACATGTCTACACAACGTAGTGCAGTGCAGAGATTTTCAGCTACCACTGATTCATCCCATAGTGGAAGTTCCTCTGACTCACAGAAGTCATTAAAAGCAATGAGATTATGTACAGCTTCCAGACATGAAACTTTTATTACAAGAGTTCACATCTTTCAGCATCTTCAAAGTCCCACAGATTATGTTAGTTAGCTGTGAAGAGTTTAAATATTTTTATGTGTGGACAAACATTTAAAAGACATGCATTTGTAGTTCCAGTAAAAGGCAGCCTAAAAGACCAACAGGTAACTGGTAGAAAATGACAATCTTCCATTTTGCTGTGTTAGGTCTTCAGGATACTTCACTTTTCCTGCCTATCTTAATAATACCCTGAAGAAACTTGGTTTTCAGAGACCATCAGCAACTCAGCAGCGGAAAGTCCTGAAATGGAGGCAGTCAGAACAAGCACTTTTGAGAATTTGAGCCATTAAAAGTAGAACTCTTCTGCTGTCTTTATTTATGAGTGGTATAGCCAAGCTGAACAGTTTGGGAGAATCTAAGCCTCAGGTTTTGCTTTTCTAGGGTACTCCAAGCAGAACACCTGTCACCTAAAAGTGTCTCCACCAAAATTAGTCAAAAATTCTATTTGGCTTGTGCTTTAAAATTCTAGTGACCTTTTCCTTGTTAGAGGCTAGTATGTCCTCTCTTTAAAAAGTAATACTAATTTGCTTGTAGAGAAGGGTATTTAACAGAACTGTGCTTTTTAACACCACATCTGTTCAACTTCACTACAGTTTTGTCAGATTCCTGCAACTGAATTTCCTCTTCTGGCTGCATTAAGTGCATTTAGCAAGCTCCAGACCAGCTGTATGTGAACAAAGTCTCATTTACCCAGCACCAAAGTGCTGCTGAGCATTAAACTGGTAAATCATTAGGAACCAGATCTGGTATCCTGCTTCATCTTCACTATCAAGCTGCTGCCTCAACACCTCTGGACAGACACGTAGGAGAATGCCAACAGCCTGGTCAAAGTGACAGGAACAGCAGGGCAGATCAGGCACACGGAAGGTGAAACAAAGTGCTGTGCTCTGCTCCTAGAAAGCAGTGGTCAAAGCAGTGGCAGAACAAATAGATCATCTGCAAATACTAAAACAGCTAAAGTGTGAGGAACTAATAAAAGCCACTGTTAAAGCCATGAGGCAGCAGAGCCAGTGAGTGTCATGTCACTGGTAACTTTAAGGCATCATTACAAAGCTGAGGCAATACTTCTCTTTTTAGGATAATTTTTACAAGAGAGGAAATTATGACACGCAAGAAAATTATTTCACCACAGGAAAAACAGTGTTAAAAAATATCAAAAACAAACCAAGGAAACCCCATGCCTTTATACAACCTATAGAATCCAAGATTAAGTAATTTCATAATGACAGAATTTAAAACTACCCAGGCTGCTTCCTTCACTGTACTCTCATTCTCTGTAGGCATTATACCATTCAAGAACAGTTTTGAATATTATTTATCCAACAATATCATTTTTTCAATATTTTTAGCTTCTTCTACCTGCTCCCTTCCAAATTATTTCAATATTTTCAGCAGGTTTCTTGAACCTTTGACTCCAGATTTAAATAGCATGCTTCAAATGAGCAAAAACATTTAGTTAATCACAGTTGCCACAGCTGACTCAGTAATCCCAGCCACAAATCAGATCAGCCCTTCTGTTTATGATATTAAATTCTGCTGATTTTACATCGTGAATATCCAGTCTATCAGAAAACTTTTTTAGCCTTGTTAACTTCATTGAATTATAGCCTGTATTTTGGTAACAGAGCTGTGTATTTCCCTTAAGTGAACATCCATGTACATTACAAGCACTACAGACCTCTATAGCACTATTCTATAGGTTACCTTATCTAATATATCCATAAATGTCTCATCTGAACACCCCATCAGTCATGATTTTATGGTTTCTTCCACATCAGTGCTCAGACTATGAAACAGCGTACACCCAAGAAATGAGCCTGAACTCCACACCCAGACTGCAATAATCCCTTGTTTATAGTTTATAGTTACCTTGTTTATAGTTTATAGTTACCCACTGGGGTTTAGCAAATAATTCAGCCAGGGAAGGAACTCCTCAAGAATTAAAACATTCTCACAAAAACATTTAGCACAGTGCACTGAATGTGGCTTTTCTAGAGAATTGCATTGACTTCCAACTGTACTGGCCGCCAGGCAGAGACCATGTAAAAATATTTTTACTTATCAGGTTTACCCAGGTATTCATAGCATGTGAATGGCCACACACAGGTATCTTAATGTCGATTCTACAGATGTTTTCTGTTTGAAAACATTCTCAGACATCTCTACAGCCTAAGGCATCAGCAAGTCTTTAATTAAAGGACCACAGCATAGTTTGACCACAGCCATGATGTGGAGCACCGGGATTATTCAAGCATTGGTTCAAACTGGCCCTAATGGTTGCCCCCTCCTCACACTTTTACACTTGGTTCATTTTAGGCAGCCTTCTCAGTGTCTGATGGTCTCTGGAGATAATAGAGATAACAAAAATGAGCAGGAACAGCATCAAACAAGATTGGAGAAATAACTCTCTTTCTTCTGTTATTACCTACAATTTTGGTGCCAGGGTATTTAACTCCATGAGTTTTGCTTCAATCTAGTGCAGAGAATTATTCATGAAATTCAGCCCTAAAGTTTAGAGGAACAGGAAGAAAGGACTGTGCCTAAAGATACATGCAAGTGAAGAAAAAAATTGTTTGCCAAACAATGAAGACGTTTAGCCTCAGTTTCATAGAATTCCAAGTATGGAGTCTGCAAAATGTCCAAGAAAGCTCAAAAGCATCTGAGGCCTTCACTAGGCTTACCGAGATCAATAGGGCAAAACATAGGCCTGCCAGAAGTTGCTCTTAAAACTCTTACTGAACTGCTCTGAAAGATGAATATGATCTTATCTAATCTCAGGAAATGAATAAAAAGCCAATGGCCATGGTAGCTGGATATTCGACTTAACAAAAAAGCCGAAGATTTTTGGGCCTGTGCAAATCTAATACCAACATTAAAATCTACGGGGATAACTGAAACAATTCTTTTCTCATTTTCCTCATTTTGTCTGCAGATATTAAATCAGTTGACAGCTTTGTACAGCCATAAAGACAAAGTGGCTTGCAATGAAGAAGTAATTCCACGGGTGCACAAACAGGAACAGATGCTGGACCCCAGCCAGTTATGTGCCAGGCTGTGCTGTCATGATGCACGTCAAAGCTCATTCTTTTAACACCTGGTGTTGTGAAAATGAAGTTTGGACTCAAGGAAGAAATCAATGCCATCAGCTTACTCAACAACTAAATTTCACACTTATCAAAATTTGACCAGACACGAGAAATCAAACTACAGAGCGACTCTGGCACAAACAGAAAATTGCCATGGCATTACTGCAGGGGCTGCCCTGGATGTGTAAGCCCCACAGGGGACTATGTAAAAGGTAAAACCACCTCAACCTGGAAAATCTCTTCCTGTGAGGAGACAGGTGCTGTGACATGCTGGGGACCTGCCCAGCATGGCTTCCATCCATGTACCAGCCTCTTGCTCTTCCCTGTCAGTGGGGGCACCACACCACAGCCCCCAGCTGGCTGCAGCACAGGCCCCTCATGCACCAGCTGTGACCCCCGGGCCCAGGGAGGAGAGCCAGGCCCAGAGATGGGAGCCAGGCCCAGGGATGGTAGCAGGGTCTAAGGATGGTAGCAGGGCCCACGGATGGTAGCTGGGCCCAGAGAGGGGAGCCAGGCCCAGGGAGGGGAGCTGGGCCTGGGCACAGCAGAGGCTCTGTGGGCAGACAGGACCCAGCCTACAGCCAGGCAGGGCTGGGTTGCTGCAAGGCCAGAGAGTGGCCTCAGGCTGGTCTGCTTTTTAGTTCAGGTTTTGAGTACCAAAATAAACTCCTTGCTTCTGTTACCACCTGTAAACACCAGCTTCTGTTACTGCATCTCTGGCACATGTCTCAGCCCTCTGGCAGGCAGAGGGAATGTCCTGAGCAAGGCTAGCTGTGCCAGGGGCTTACAGTGGTGGATCTCAGCGTGATTGACCATTCTGTGTCCCAAAGCACATCCTCTCCTACCAGAACCAGGGAAGACTGGCAGTGCCTCAGCCACTTGCCTTAAGGAGAGAAGCCTCACCCTTCACTGCACTTTTTAATGCAAAGGTTTTCATTTCCTTGATGGATATCACAATGCAATTTGGTCGCCTTCATGACTTGAGGGCTGTAGTCTGCTCATGTGCCCACAGGCTCCATCACTGCCGCTGTTTCACTTTGATAAAACCTAGATGTTTTACAAATCATGTGAGTGCTCCAATCCCTGGTAATTTCACCCACATTTTTCCTCTATAGACTTGCTAATTTCCTATAAAGAATTAAATGCCCCCAGTCCAGAAATCTAGGCTGACTCACATGGGATGCAGGAGGCCAAGGTACAAGAACTCACCCTGCAGACCAGATATTTGAGATAAAGGAAAGGCCAGGTTTCCTTTCCTGTCTGTGACGTCTGGCAAGCCCTATCATCTCACACTGCTCCACCCTGAAAAACAGGAACAAAGCAGCAGCTCTGAAACCTAAGCTTGAAGAAAAAAAAATCAGAAATAAGGAGAAACTCCGTGTGGTTTCACTGGGTGAAACCAACTGCAGTAATTTATTACACCTAGTCCCTTGAGCACAGTGGTTTAGAGACCTGTTTCTGTATGTCAGCATGCAAAGATAGCCCAGAGCAACATTTTACAGCCCATGGTTTCTTAAAAGATTTTTCTAAGCATATTAACGTATTATTTTCTTAATTTTATTTCTCTTCTGGATTTACATGTTAACATAAAGCAACAGAAGAACTGTGGGATAAAATGAAAGCCATTTTCCATAGTAAAATCTTAACTGATTTGTATGCTTAATTTTTATTTATGGTTTTTTTTCCATAAAGCTTTTCTCACAGATTATCCTCTGCTATGCTTCTATAGCAGGCCTGAAATAAAGAGAACCTGCCAGGACTTTGGGGTGTCATGCACTCCATCTCTAAAAGGCTTATTAAAAACTACAAGGAAGATTCATGGGCTTGCTTTTCTCCAAAGCTGTGTACTACCAACATTATCAGTGAGAAGCAAATTCTCTTCTCTGCTTCTGTTTTTCAGCTTTTCTTGGATGTTTCTCTAACCTTGCTACTTCTCTCATTTTGATCCTAGTCTTAAGAAATGATTTTCATAAAATGAAAATTGTGGAATGAAGTGAGTGTTTTTGATTTACAGGTGGCGTTTTTCTTAAAAACAAACAAAGAAAACAAAAACAAACAAACAAAAAAGGGAGAGAATAATTCTGCTTCTTTGAAAATCTGATAACATAACCCAATGGTGACCTGGAAGCTCAGAGCTTAGGGCACTAAAGAAAAAGCAGAGTTGTGAGCTTTGTGATTATTAAGCCATCACACAATTACTTCTGAAGCCCAACACAAAATCTGGACACTTACAGTTATGGCACTATGTATTATCCAGGTAAATCTCATATCCTCTCTTGTCTGATTTGGCTACCAGAGCAAGATCCGTCTGATCTGTAATTTGTCATTCCTGACTAGAGCACATTTACAGACACTTCTGCATACGTTGCTGAATGCAGGTCTGAAGAAAAGCTCATTTCAAGATGAGTATCTACTCCTAATTATATTTTTAAGTCTTCATAATGGGAATGGTCAAATACAGGAATCAGAGAAGGACCCAGATACGTTGCGGTATTTCCTTCTTGATTGGACAAGGGCCTGTCCAACCTAATATAATTTTGGCATTATTTAGACTTTAAGCAGGATGTGAACCAGGTAACTTTCAGAACTTCCTTCTTTTTTTGATAATTCTGCAATTTATATGCATTGCCATGGGCCTGCCCAACTGGGGAATCTTGACAAAATTCCAGATGAATCAAGACACTGCCGTAATTTTACTCATACAATTACACACATGGGCGTGCTACCCTGAAATAAGGGTTTCATATTCTGATACTATTGATCTCCTTTGCAAACTGTAGTATTATTATTCAATTTTCTCATGCGCAAGAAATAAAGACAGAAGATTGTATGTGGTAGATATATCTGTTCTCAATGAGGCATCACTGCAGGTGTCTAGTGAAAGAGTTTTCCAGCTCTACGTTTTAAAGCATGTGGAATTTGCTTATTTCTATAGAAGCTTCTAGTTTCCTGAGATCATATATGACTTTGTTGTAAGGACAAATTATTTTATCTTTCTGAATGATGTTAATAGCTACTTATGTCCTTGCTCTTATGGGTATGACACACTGATTCTTATCAAGAACTAGGTGTGTCATAAATCACTGGCCATGGCTTTGGCATCCTTGTTTCCAAGAACTATTTTTTTCCTTGATTTGATGTTCATTTCCCAGCCCACATCCTCCTTTCAGGCTCTTTCAGCAGTGAGATGCTACTTTGCCAACCCCTTCTTTTCTGGTTTCTTTCTTGGGTCCATACCCATTGCTTTAGGCACTCTTTCTCCACAGATTATATAGTATTTAAAGGTTGAAAGATAATTTCTTAATCTAATTCTTAAAAGCAATTTATATGCTTTTATTTTTATATAATTAACATTGCAATGTACAGCATCATGGTAGTTGACATTCTTCATCTTTTATCTACGTGTGTTTGATTTTAAGATTCAGTGGCAAACAGAGAAGATTAGAAGAAATGTGTAAAGTTTGAATTTTGACCAGCAGAAGCCAAATTGAAACATTTTATCTTGATCAAAATACAGCTATGCTATCTGGAACATCACACTTTGAGTGGACTCAATATGTTAGAAAATGCTAGCCAACTGTCTTTGGTTTCTGAAAATGGAAATCACAGTCATTCACTTTTAAAAAAAAATCCTTTCCTGAGGTCAGCTATATGTCCTAAACTTTGTTCCACAAGTTTTTATGTGCATGCAAACACACCCAGGTGTCACCTGGAGTACTAAATGCCTTGCTGGTAAGGAACCTTGCGTACTTCAAGAGACATGAGCCTTGTTTTCCAGCACAGCTCAAATCTCAAGTATCTGAAGTATCTTGTGTACATACAGTTCACTCCAAAACAAACAACAGAATCACTCTGCTCTCAACCCATCAACAACACAAGTGAGTTCCAATTCAATTTTGTTCATTCCAGGTGTAGAACTTGCAGAACAAAGCATAATGAACACATGAACACAAAGCACAAAGAACAATGCATTTCACAACCTTCATACTTTGATGGCGTCCAGAGAGGGTTTAGTTCATGATCTGTGGCCAGGCTGAGCAACAGGTTAACTTCCCTCTTTCTCTGATTTTAAAAGTGCAGGAGCTGCTGGACTGAGACTTTCCTTAGCTGAACTCAGTTATCTCTCAGTGTGTTTTTCTGCAGAGTTGGCAGGGAGTTATCTGTGATCTAGGTAATGGAGAGTACTGAATAGCTCCAGTAGTCATGGGAAGTGTAGGATTTAGATCAGAAAAGGCCATATGAATACATTTTGACAAGTTTCTTAATTTTTAAGTAGTTTATAATTTTACATCTCTATAAATTTACATAAAACTGAAATTGTATTAGAATTTTTTGTGAAGCAATAGTAGTAACAAGTTATAATAGCTCAATTGCATGAACCATTTGATATTCAGAGGGCTGTCTTACAGAAGGGGCTGTAAGAAGTGACCATACCTTAGGACTGTAACTTGAGAGGAAGCAGATTTATCCAGAAGACAAGGGATGGGAGAAGTCATCCTTTGTGAAATGACCAAGAAGAGTTAAGAGGTTTGCAGGATTACTCAGTTCATGAGGAGCTGGGTTGGAAGGCAAAGATCCCAATTCATTTGGGATCTGTTGCAAAAAGAATCAAATAGACACAGAGACCTGTTTAGAATTATGTTCAAGTAAGTGAAAGGCTTG
Source organism: Trochalopteron elliotii (assembly GCA_024734555.1). Lineage (NCBI taxonomy): Eukaryota > Metazoa > Chordata > Aves > Passeriformes > Leiothrichidae > Trochalopteron > Trochalopteron elliotii. Next base: position 3,140,551 of record JANPWX010000109.1, read on the forward strand.
CTGAAGCCAGAGTGCTGATGACAGGAGAGATAAATGCAGGCTTCATCAGCACCAAAGCTGTATACAGTGGTGAGCTGAAAATTCACACCTCAGCATTCATTAAGCCAAACCTGAGATTGCTAATTTTAGACATAGCTGCTGCTGAAATACAACTTATATTTAAAGACTGAGCCAGGAGCCCCATTCGTTTAGATCACAATGAACTAGGACCAGCACCACTAACTTTAGCAGTAGAATACTGAAGTTGAAAGAGTGCAATAGTGGAATCAGACCTCTGTCTCTGTAGGTAACTTGGATTTACAAACCCATGGACAGAAATAAACAGCAGCACTCTGTCTCTGAAAGCAAGTGTTATTAGGGTATGGTCTCTGCTTACCACAGGTTTGTTGTGTACTGTAGATGCAATAATAAATGTAAAATGTATAAAGGTGCAGATATGAAATTACTGAACTCCAGTGAACCAGAGACAGTTGCTTAGATTACCATTGAACCAAAAATAACCAAACCCTATATCAAGAAGGCAGTTAAAGAGATAAATACCATCTATTTCCTCCTGCCAGAGATCTACACCCAATACACACATTCAAAATTGTCTTTTATATCTTACCTATTATTAACAGACAGACTTGGAAAATTTCTGGGCTTTTATGGACTGATTTAGTAATCTTACAATTATAAGTGTAGACCCCCAAAACTAAGAAGAGTTTTACTTATTACAGCCTTTTCTTTCTTCAAATATCCACTGGAATACCAGGAAACCCTCTTTATTGCATTAATTGGGAGGAATGTTATAGTCTTTGCCTCAGTATGGTGGCAATAAAATATACTGAGATGTATTTCAGCTGAAAGATAAGACCACAATAATTACAGATTTAATTATACATTATCCATATTATACACATTTGTAAGCACTGAATAAACTCATGAATGTTACTTTAAAAATGTATTTCTTTTAGATCACAGTATAAGAGCACTATTTGCCCTGAGGAATTTTGGCCCTAGGCAGTTGACAACAGTAAATACTGGCCAAAAAGCTGCTATCTTTTTATTTCTATTATCTCTACATTGTTCAAACCATAAAAAAGAGAATGAAATTCGAATCTAGCATCTGTAGTCTAGTAAGAGTGCTATATTTCTTTTCCAAAATTATTACAGATTTCAGACCAGGAAAGAGACAGATTGAATTTCAAATCAATGCTTCAGTGTGGAGGGCCAGCAGTTAAAAAAACAGCCTCAGCTTGTGCTCAGCAAAACACAAACACTTTACTCATCAAGCAAACATCCAGTTATAACACACATTTTTTGTGTCCTATCAGCCTATCGCCATATATTACTCAGCAGTACAAAAGCGAGTTTAGTTACACTTCTATATATCCTGAATTTATCTCTTTATAGATTTATGGGTGCTGATTGTTTGCTTTATAACTCCTTGGTGAACGTTTTTCAGAGCAGTGACTTGAGTGTGGCTCTAGCAGGAGTCCAGCATAGAGAGATCTCTAAAGGAATGGGACATCTATCAGTGCCTTGTCACCCATAACGTCAGTAAAGGCAGAATGGAGCCAGAGGTCAATGAGAATTCCAGATACAGTGACAGAGGTAATACAGGCTCCAAAAACTGACTCAGTCATTTGTGAGGACAGAAGAAGAAATTATTAGCTGAATAGAAACAACAGGAGGATCCTTTTACTTACAAATTGTATCAATTAAACTGAAATTGATGTTAAAAAAACAGTGCAGTTAGATCTGTGCAAAGTCCAGTGAGATACAATTACACTGTCTGAAAACCAGATAAAGATCTTTAGTTTCTATGTGCAAATTTACAGAACCTAATGTATTCTAAATTAAGGGAATCTGCATAGAATTCTGACAGTTAAGAGCAGCCATTTAGCTAATTAATTTAATTTTTTCTAGATAGAGCCTCAGACAGAATAAGCCTTGAGATACACATGCTGCGAGTGCATTCCAAGCAGTCACCTCTCTGCTTTGTGCTAGGTAGGAGTGTAGCAGCCTCCTGTAGTGTCACTGTGAGGCTCAACTGGCCTCAAACTGATGCCTTAGAAGAAACAGGTTTTGTATAATTTCCCCCATTCTTTAAGCTTTTCAAGCTTCCTAGCTTTCAACTGATTAAAACACCACAGAGTGAGTGTTAGCTATACAGTGAATTGCAATTGCTATTCATCAGAGAACACTTGGATTCAAGAAAATGGGAGGAACCAGATTTAGATACTTGAGGACAATTACATGTATTGGAGTAACTATGCAGCAAAAGTTGCACTAGACAACATTCACTAGAATGGGTGAACTGCTGAGTTTATTTCTTTTATTATTTATCTTGCTTGGGCTTTTTGGGGGGGTGTTGTTTGTTTTGGGGTTTGGTGGTTTTTTGTATGCTGTTTTTGGTTTGGTTTGGTTTGGTTTGGTTTGGTTGGGATTTTTTATTATCTTCATTGTGCGGTCTCCCTGCGTGCATATCAAGCTAATTCTGTCTCCTGGGAGACATAAATTCATGCTGCAAAAATTAAGAGAGTCTCTTGAAGAGCTTCTTTCTGACCACCAGCCAGAAATAAAGTTACATGCAGTATTATCTGTCCTTTTGAGGGTGTTGTATGTCACACTGATCATTGACAAGCCCTATTATTGGCATCTTCTGCTGCAGATTTTATGTGGGAAATGTCTTGTGTCACCTAAAGGCAAATAGACCCCATGAGCAGCCCCAGTCAACAGGCAGCAGGTGAGGTATCTAATGCTGACTGCAGATGGAGTGAAATCTGCTGTCAGAATGAAACACAGCACTACAAAGCACTAGCAAGCCAGTCATAGGCATTACCAACCAGGTGTGCAGCACTTGTATCCTGGATTTAAGGCAGAAGTAAAACATAAACTGTTGGTGAGATTGCCTGCAAATGCCCTTCCTTAGAAAGACTTTTAGCTTCACTGTATTAGCAATTAAGAACAGATGTTGCTTTTCTTCCTCAGGTTTCTGAGCAGTCCAACCCAGTATTTTTATACAAATGGCAGTGTCTTCCAGGCACCTTTCAGAACACAAAGCATGCATGTAGAGGAGAGAAATAGTCACCCTGCAAAGTGATCAGTTTGACTGTCAGGAATGTGGGATACTCTCACATCCCACTGGAATAAAATGACAAGTCATTTCCTTGTCATCCTTTCCACATGGAAAAGAAGTTATTGATATTTGTCCTTCACTGAAAAGTCTTAATCTGTACTTTAATTCACCTTCCACAGAATGCTTGAGATGGCAGTAAGTTGGAGTGACAGAAAAATCACAGGAAAAGTCACATAGCAAAGTGGGGAGGATGTTCGTGGTGCTGCAGGGCTTCACACTTGCTGTAGGTGAGGAGAGGTCAAAGAATGTGTGAATGAATGGATGGGTTTATCAGAGGGCTGCTTTCTTTCCAAGATGGACTCACATCTTGTCAGAATTGTACAGAGCAGCACCAGGTTCAGGGCGAACCCCTGGTCTGCAGAAGGAAAGCATGTGAGTACATGGAGGGCCCCCTGCTTCCCACTGCAGTGCTAAGCATGTCTATTGCCCACATTTCCACCTGCTGGACCAGCATCTCAGGTGGTAAAGGGATTCATTCAGCCCTGCTGAAAATGCAGTGTGCACAATGCATCTGTATATGGTGGTCACTTGCATTCTCACTGAGCTCTCCTCAACTGAACTGAAAAGTGTGGTCAAGGGTTTTGTGCAGAAAATTAGTCTTTTTTGTCTCTAAATCACAGAAATTCTCTTCCCTCTTTACTGGCTGGCAAAAGTACACACATTTTCCTAGGAAAATATTTGCACTTGACAGAGATTATTATCAGTCAAATGAGTATCTACCCTCTTGCTTGGGAGGGGCTTGTGCGGGGCATGACATTGTGGCAGAATGGAGGTCCAGGCCCAGCGTTAACACGTCTGTTAACATCTAACTTGAAATATTTTATGTTTCTCCTTAGCCTCCCTTGATCTGTCCCCATTTCTCTTGTTTCTGTAAGTTGCCTCCTTAGTTTACTTTTTAATTAGTAAGGCAAAAAGGAGTTGAAGAAATTCCAGGCTTAATTTATGAAGGCTTAACTACCTTAATTACCAGAATATAATAGAAAAGAGAAAGTGGTTGCAACTAAGAGGCCATTTTTACAGAAAGACCCACTCCCAGACACATCCTCCTTTTAGATTTAAAAAAAAAAAAAAAGACCCATGGTCTGGGATTTCCTGGAAGTGCAAGGAAACACTGTACACTTTATGATACTCTTTGACTCTCATCTCTCATGAAATCCAAGTGGAGTAGGAATTTTTCTGCCTTTGAGCTATTTGTTGCAGACTCCAGTGTAAGAAATGCTGCAAAAGAACAGAACAGTAAAAGCCCAAGCATCAGTGGGAATGATCCACCTGCTTTTTCGGGACTGCCAGCAACTGACAGAGACTTCATGGAAGCCCAGAAAATGCACCTTTATTTTTAACAAGACAGATATCGTATCAGGAATATTTCAGCAAGTTCCTAAATTATGCCCTTGACACCTTGACTGTTGTGAATAAATTGAAATCTTGTTATCTGCTCTGCTGACTGCTAGTTTCAGAAAGGGAGAAAATTCAGTCAGAATGAGAAATCTCACTTAGACTAGCAGTAAAAGCTGGGCAGGGGTTTTAAAATGGAAAAACATTGTCTTGCTCTCTATGTCAGAAAAAAAATCTTAAATTTCCAGACTCTGTTAATACACAAGAGCAGCAAGAAAAATTTCCAAAATCACATCAATTTCTCTAGCAAACAGCTAAGGGTGTCAAAGAAGGTGACACAGAGTATGAGTATTCAGTTCATAGGTACTTTTCTCAAGGTAGACAGCCCAGGAACATGATACATGGTCGGACAGACTTTTATAATCGCCTCCACCCTCTTGTCAATATATTCACCTGCTTCACCGCAGGTCATCCTCATTTTCTCCTTGCTCAGTACAGCTGGTGGATTACTATGCAAACTGCACTACACAGAAGAGTTAATTCTGTCTTCTAGCATGGGAACCCCCTGGCACTTACAATACAGTTTAATTTTACTCTGTATTTCAGTGCTGAATACCACAGGGTAAGTAGCACACTACTGAATGTAGCTTAATTCACGAAGCTTAGCTGTTAATCATACATATCCATTCTTCACTTCTAAAATGTGGAATATTTCTTCCCTTTTTAAATGTGGAATGTTGTACAATTGAACCATGTCATTTTTTAAAAGAAATAATTTAAATTTGTGGTTACCTAATTCTGCTCTGGCTTCTGTCTGAGACAGAAACCTGTAACAAGTGGATTTCTAATGCCTCATCTGAAGAGATCTGGACAAATAACCACAATACATATAAAACTCTCTTGACTCTGAATATACCTACAGTAACCTTTGCTTTAGGATTTGCCTGATGTGTAACTGTTTAAAGATAACACTGAATAGAGACTGAATGGCAACTTGTCATGGCTTTCCCTTTCTCATGGAAGAAGAAATCCAAGAACAATGAAGAAAACTTCTTACTTTATCTGTCTTTGCATATTCTTTTTCCTCTTTAGCCTGAGCTCAGTCTGTTTTCCAGTTGCTTGTTGAATTTCATTGCATCACTTCACAATAAATTAATTGTGATATTTGTTCCTAATCTCCCTCGTTTTCTGAATGTCACTGCTTGGATTTTGAGCAGTGCAGACATTTCTTGTGCTGCATTCCCCTAAGGAGAGATTTTCTATACTGTGTCAAACACAATAAGGATAACAAAGGAGGGAGCACCACAGAGTTTGGAACAGAACTCTGCCTCCAGAAACTGGGCACCATCCCTTCCCTATGCAAAACACCCAAAGAGCACAGACATTTATGTTGTGATCTGAGGTGGGATTTTGGTCTTGTGTCAACTCATCTCTGCAGGACTTTGTAGTGCACAAGGACTGTGCATTTGTAACTACTTTTGTTTTGCAGCATTTTCAGAGTAAGTTAGAAGAGCTGAATGAAACAGAACCTTTGTGTTATGAGAGATTTGCTGGGGTTAAAGGAAATATGTAGCCTTCCAACAAGTAACCAAGTTACACAGAGCACGGGCTTACTGACATTGACACACCACTTAGCAGCAATGGGGATAATAACGCCATGAGCAAGTTCCTGGAAATTCTTTACTATTATCCTGGTGCTGTCTGAGCTGAGATGTATCCATCCATCCCTCTGCATCTCTGCGTTCCAGTTCAGTGGGATACAGAGCAGAGGATCCTTCTCACTTTTGACCCACTCTCAGAGTTTTCCATGAACAAGTAACTTCCATATGGGGAGAGAAATTCAGACACAGGTGAAGCCCTGGGTCTATTCAGTTATTCAATGAAACACTCGAAGGTGTGAATTGAGATCCCAACATTCTTTCTTAAACAGTTTTTTAGTCATTAATTCCACAAGGGCTTCAATCCTTTTTTTTTCTTGACAGGCTCAAGCAAAGACCAAGAGGCGGCTTGAGAACATGGGATCCTGAAACAGGTAACTGCATGGCACTAGTGCTGATAACCATCCAAGGCAGACTTTGGACATGCTGGCTCTTCTTCCTCACTTTAATGTGTTGTATTTCAGCTTACCTCACCAGATGTGATTTTAACAATAACTCAAGGCCATTCTGTGACTGGACCCAGCCTTGCAATGTCAACCAGGGAGTGTGGATACGAACCAAGCATGACACTCCAACTGATGGAACAGGTCCTGATGGAGACTATCCCGATGGAAGTAAGTGCTCATTTATGGCCTTGTTGATTTTCCTTTTCTGAAAGCAGCTTAACTACCTTTATTCTGCTTTCTTTGAAAGAAAAAACAGATTCATGAAGCCCTTTGAAATGTGCTGGTTTGTTATATGCTGACACCTGTCTTCAACTTTTCATCATATCAGACAGGAGTGAATTAAACTGGCTTGCCCATCATAGATTGGATATCTTTATCAGTGCATGGAAGTAAAAGAAAGCTAATTGTGTCACGCTTAAGGCCTCATAGAGAATATAGTGACATGGAACAGATCATTTTTCAATACATGGCTCCTGGCCACTGATAGCAGTTTATGGCAACAAATGTAATGATTACTGCACTGGCACAAGATAAAGTTCACACCAGCTGGTTACAAAATCAAGTATGAAACTGAAGAATATTTTTCAAAAACTCTGATACCTGTGATTTAAAAACTGGAGCCTAACACGGCCACAGTATCAAACCATCTATGGCTCCATTCCTGTGTGTTTGAAATGCTATCCTTGCCCCAGCAGATCCATTTAGAGGGATCAGTCTGCAGTCAAACAGCTTTCTGTAATTATCCCAAGACAAAGGTCAGCTACTGTCAAAGTCAGTAAGCGGATTAGAACAGTGTTAGTTGGGATTGTTGCTAAATAATTTTCTGCATTTTTACTATTTTGATAATAACAATTAAAATTGCCTGTTGGAAGAAGAAATGAAACTTTTTTTATTTGGATAAACATAAATAATAATGTTTTGCTTTTTGAATTGTCATGGACCATATCACTTTAAATGGGACTTAGATTTTTCTCGCCAATTTAAATCTATGACTGAATGTTAGATGCTACATATGGAGCCATACTTTACCATACAGAAATGGTCATTCATTTATTTTTGATTCTTTTCCATAGTCAGAAGGGAGAGACTTGACTTTAGCTCCGGTGGGGAAAGGTAACTTTGATCTTAGCCCATGTGAAGAAAAAACTTCAGCCCTAGTAAAGCAAAATCTGATTTCACATTGAACCAATCAGATGAAAGCATTTCAAATCCTAAAGAAGCGCTGCAAGTCTCTGAATTTTGAAAAATTTCCTATGTTTTCACAATGTCAGATATAAATATTTTCAAGGAAATATCAGCATTGCTTTCTATTTCTTCTATTTTGAGACAAAACAAAGTGCTGAAAGTTTAGAATTTTCCTTGTGACAGGGATTTACTCATCTTGAGACAAAAATATTTATAAAAAAATATATCCCACAAAAGAAAGAGTGTAGAAGATTGCCTTATTTTCCTTTGAGAAAAGAGGAAACTGAACGTAGATCAGTGAGGCAGTCTGAGGATCAGTCTGGAGGTGCTGTCTCTTGAAAGAGTCCTATGTCTTTAACTGTGATCCCAAAATAACTGTTCTTGTGAGATGAAATACGTTTGTTTTGCTCTCAGGCTCACATTCTACTTTGCATAACTACACAGGTTAACCATTGCAATGTGAAGTGCAAATGCTCTTTGCTTTGCTTATTTACACTGATAATGATGCCATAATTTCTTCCAGATTTGGATTGTACTTCAGTTTTAAATGACACCTAATAAGTTATCAGAAGCTTCAACCATATTTTAATGTCTTTTCACTCTGCAGAAGGTTATTTCATCTACCAAGAAGCGAGTAATCTGATCCCCTTCGACACTAACAGGCTGGAGAGCCCAGATACTGTAGTTTCTGGAAAAATATGCATAGACTTCTGGTACTACATGTTTGGATCAGAAGAGATGAATGAGCTGAGAGTGCTTGTCCAAGATGGCACAGGGGAGTCTGTGGTGTGGCAGCGGAAGGGAAACCAGAGTTCCTTGTGGACGTATGGTGCTGTCACTCACACTTTTCCAACACAGAGAAACATAAAGGTAATATATTCGCAGAATATATTTCTTTGTACAATCTCAACACTTGTTCTCACCTTGCAGGCTGCAAAATGTTGTGCATGTAAGCTGGAAAATATAACCAAGATTTGCTTGGTTTATATTTTGTAAATAGAATGGCCTTATGATTTCTGTCAATGAACTAAGAGAAGAAACCACCAACCTCCTAGTTTCACTAGTACTGTTAGTTAAAGGATAAAATTCAGTTCAGTTTTCTCTCTTTTTTCTTCCTTTCTTCCTTAATTTTATCATGAAGTCAAGGACTTTAGATGTTGTAATTAAATGCAGGTTTGTCTGTCATGAGTTTCAAGGTTTGAACTTTGGGATGCCAGCTGCTTTGGACTCCTCTGAAGAATCCAGACCACTAATTCTCATACAGCATTTATAAGCCAGTGAAATAGAGGATGATGTTTCCTGCAGTCTTCATCTTATTACAGGATATATATTCCTTTAGCTAAAGGAAGCTAAGAGAACTGTTATAACCTCATCTTGCCAATTGTTACTTTTAGCAAAAAAACAGAGAGATTAGTTTGAAAACATGCTAAGAGAAATGGTCTTGTGTTTGCCTAAACATGTCTAATGCAGGGATCACTTTGTGTCCTGCCTAGGTCATTTTTGAGGCTATCCGAGGACTTACAGAGTATGGGGATACAGCACTGGACAATGTGAGAGTAAGGGATGGACCCTGTGGTAAGTGTGTTTGCAACCAAGTCTGTGCTACTTCCTTCTCTCTGTTTAAGCTGACCACAAATTTTCATTACTCTACTCCATATACAATATAGCAACCCTTCAGAACTCTGAACTGTAAAAGAGAAATGGCAAAAACTTTACACCTCACTTCATTTCAGTGTTATGTGTTTTGCTGTAATTTCTTCCTAAAACTTTCTTCATCACCTCCAACATCCAAGACAAGTTATCTCTTTCTCTGCAAATGTGACCTTTTTCACCAGGTCCAGCAAAATTTATCTTCACTTCTAAGTCTGAAGTGCATCTCTAAACCTAGACAAGGCTATGCACATTGATCTTAGATTCCAGATTAAATGTTCTAATTGGCATTTTATAGCAAATATCAGTTCATGCAAGCTCATTAAATACGCAGCACAACCATATGTCACAAAAAGAAATAACAAGTCAATAAAACTGAGTTGCACTACCAGCTTTGACTACAAATCAGCAATTTGAGCTTGATCTCTGACCCTGTAACAGATCAGCCAAGAGTAGCACAAGCTGTGCATGGCTGGGATCCATTTTTACTGACAAGCATGAAATACATACAGAATATGAATTGACCAAGAACATTGCTGGAAAACTTATAGAAATGTTCATTAGGTCTTAATAAGTGTTGTTCTCTGTGAAATATTACTAAGGTGATGACATAACATGTTTCAAATTTGCACTGCCTGTGACAAAGATTTCCTTTCAGATCCACATCCTCTGATCATATGATCATTTTTATTTAAAATTCTGTGAAAAAGACTTGGGGCCTTTTTTTGTTTGAGGGCTAGGGAGAGACAGTTCTTCATTTTTCCAGTTGTATTAGCACATGATTCAGCCACTGGATGGTGCACAAAGGTAACTCCGAGAGATAAGAATTTCTCTGTTGATCTCACTCTCACACCTGCCAACACTCACCGACAGTAAAACCTTCATGTGTCTTAACACACACCAGAGGGAGTCACACACCCAACTGTAACTACACTTCCAGCTCCCAAGAGGAGCCCAAGCTCAGTCACCGTGATCTAACAAACAATCTGATGAGCTTTCCTAAGAGCTATAAAGACCCACACATCCCCGATTTTAAACACAGGCAGTTCTACTTGCTTCACTGAAGAACTTCTAACTTTGTGCTGGTAAAGAGTAAGTGAAAATTCCTTTATGTTGGTGTGTAAATAGTGTTCACCCTTTAATGTTAAAGACCACTGTATTGCTTTGTCTTTTCCATTAACAGAAGCTATCCCTACACCTGTACCACCAACACTTACACCAACAGAACCTACACCACTTCCAGTGACAGGTAATTTTAACCAATTACATATACTACTCCACGGGTTGTAGGACACTTGCATTTTTTACTGGCAGTACTGCTTCTTTGCTTCAGTTAATTCCTATGGGTATTTGGCTTTATGCCATAGAAATCAGCCTTTTCTGTTTCAGTTCTTCCAGGTGTAATCTACAAAATGAGGGTGATTGTGGAGCGGGAGGACAAAATAAGATGGGCTTGGGATGTGTGTGTATGTTAATGAGAACATATTCCTTTTTCCTGTCTCCAGAAGCTATTTGCAGTATCCATGGGGATCCCCACTACAACACCTTTGACAAGCAGCGTCATGACTTCATGGGCACCTGCACCTACACCCTGTCCAAGCTGTGTGAGAGCAACAGCTCCCTGCCCTACTTCAACGTGGAAGCGGCCAATGAGCACAGGAGAGGCAACACCCGTGTGTCCTATGTTCAGTATGTGGATATTGATGTCTATCAATACAGGATCAACCTTGGTCAAAAAAGAGCTGTTAAGGTATGGTTGGAAGCCACTGTCTATTATTCATAACTCATAGCATGAATGAAGATACTGTTGTACAGTGACTACAAATTTCCAGCATTCATACAATAATTTTTAGAGGGCAGTCAGATATTTAGGAGCAGAAGTAACGTCGAGTTCTTAAACATGGGAATTTCAAAACTGAAAGCATAGGCTAAAATTCTGCGCTGTGTTTTTGAAATGTGAGCTTAGAGCTGACACTCTGGATGGCGCTGGTGAGCTAGACTACCTTTCAAACCTGCTCCCCATGCTCTAGTTTAGCATGCAACGGGGAGTACAGAGGCTCTGAATCAGCTGAGTTCACACTGCTAGTCATTTCCCAATCCTGTGTGGTAGCCTGTAACACTGAACTTTTTTCCCTGACTTCTACTTATTCCCCTTCACTGTTAACTTCACACCTGGCCTTTGCCATAAAGCAGGGTCAGGTGGCAGTCCTGACAATCTGATGATGGTCCTCACACTGATTGTACACTTGGCCAGCTATTGCATCCTAGGACTTCTTTATGGATCCTTCTATAAAGGGCTAAGACAGTAGAAATGGTTGAGCCAAACCCCCAGGATATGAACAGTTCACCTTGTCTTATTATCACCCTTATAGGAAAATGCAAAAGTGATTTAAAAGAGGCAGAGGTTTGAAGGTACACTGAAACTTTCCCATCTGGTCTTAGGGACGTAGAGAACTGATATGCCCTCATTTGTCCAACAGCCTCTCTCTTATATCTTTCCCCTCTATTTACTGTTTTTATTATAAAAAGAGTAGGTCTGTAAACAGTTGCTGCAGACAGACCATGCTAAGTCTTGTACTTTTGACAGCTGTCTGGCTCACCAAGACCACACTTGTAAGCTATGTTGTAGCCACACTGTTATGGCCTCAAGCTCTAGATTATGCAAACTGTTGGAGTACTTCTGTAACAAGAACTGGGACTGCATCAGCCATATACACATGTACATACATATACTAGCACAGAGTGAGTCCTTACTGCTCACTGTGTCAATACAGGAATCTAAGAGGGTCACCGTTAAAAATACTTCTTGTCAAGTGCTTAAAATACTTGTCCTTCTCTGTGTCTGCAGGTCAATGGAGTCAGCCAGATAGTCCCTGTGACCTTAGTCCCAGGTGTCAGTATTTCCCTCAGTGGGCAGTATGTTGTGGTTACAACTGACTTTGGGCTGCAAGTCAAGTTTGATGGAAATCAGAGAGCAGAAATCACTCTTCCCAGTACCTATATGTCTAAAGTCTGTGGAATGTGTGGAAATTACAATGGGCAAAAAGCAGATGACTTTCTCAACCCAGATGGAGAGATGGAAGCAAACTCAACCAGCCTTGGCAACAGTTGGCAGGTTTACAACGACTCCAGGTAGGACTCCTGCCAGGATGTCTGGTCTTACCTGTTGGCTATGCAATGACCACTTTTATGCAACTCTTCTTTGGAGGCCAAAAATGTCTGATATGTGGGATAAAATCTATCCTTGTCAGTGGTCTTACTTTATGCATTCGGGTAAAGTTTCACAGAAAATTTAACTGTGCTTAAAAAGAGAAAATTTCTTAGACTCTTAGACTCTCAGAACTGTTTAGGCTGGAAAATGTCATCGAGTCCAACAGTCAACCCAGCACTATATCCATCAACAAACCATGTCCCCAAATGCCACACTTAGGTGTCTTCTCAGTTCTTCCAGGGATTGTGATTCCACCACTTCCCTGGGCAACCTGTTCCAATGCTCAACAACCCTTTTGGAGAAGAGTTTTTTCCTAATATCTAATCTAAACCTTCCCTGGTGCAACTTGAGGCCACTTCCTCTCACCCTGTCACATGGAAAAGCGACTGTTCCCCATCTCACTACAACCTCCTTTCAGAGAGCTGCAGAGAGTGAGGAGGTGTCCCCTAAGCCTTTCCCCTCCCAAGGCCTAACAGCCTCAATTCCCTCAGCCACTCCTCATAAGACTTGTGCCCCAGACCCTTCACCAGCTCTATTGCCCTTCTCTAGATACAGCCCAGCACCTCAATGTCTTTCTGGTAGTGAGAGGCCCAAAACTGAACATGGGAACCTCAACAGTGCCAAGGACAGGGGAGTGATCCCTTCTTTCTTTCCCCTTCAAATCTTACTCCACATATGCTTTGTGTCCAAAGAGAGTCCAGCTGGGGTGGGGACGGGGGAAGTGTTTTTGTTCCCTCACATCATGATGATTCCTCAGGAAAAGCTCAGGCTTCTGGTGGGCTCAGGGAGCCAGTACCATCCCTGTATCCTCACCATGGGGAAGGGCTTTGCCCCTATTGTTCAGGGCTGGATCCTGCCAGGTGCTGGGCACTGCACACACAGCACCCACATCTTCACATTGCATACCCCTGGAGGGACCCTTGGGCCTGAGTTTTGGGGTTTAAGTATATATTGGGGTTTTCAGGAACAATGGCTAATTAAATCAGAAAAAACATATGTATTTTGTAATGTCTCCATAAATGGTCTCTTTAGGCACCCTGAAGAAACCCAGGCACACAGCTGCAAGCAAACAACACTCCCATAAGAGAGGCACTGCCTTTCTCATTTGCTTTGCCTTGCTGATAGGAGAGAAAGGCCACAGGGGCTTCTTTTGTCCCCTAGCACTGTTTGAGCAAACACAAAGAAAGAGTATGTTAAATACAAACACAGGCCAGATAGGGAGAATGATCTGTGAGTTTTAGCACTGACTTGGCTAAATTCCTTTTGTACATTTAAATGTACATTTTAACATTTGAATAAAACACTGAAGGTGACCACTAAGATTTCAGTTATTGTTTTGGTTTATGAATCCTAATACTCAAAGACATTTCAACTCTTCTGAGATACTTGACTTGTTACTAATTATTTCACAGTATGCTATTTAAGGGGAGTAGTTGAGCTTTGAATGCTTTCACTTTCTAATTCCCCTTCCATGTAAACAGCCTGACTTACCAGAAAGCCAAAAATAAACACCTGGGTTTAGCCCAAGCCTCTCCAATATTATCAAGTTGAGATCATATTGAAATCTGAATTTCTATCCTAAGAGTTTGAAATAGAGGAATTGGGAATACATCATGTTTAGTCTGGGATGAGACCTGTAATTTTGGTAGATGTGATTTCAAAAGCACCTCAGCTGCTAGTGAATCCAAAGTTGATCCATTATTTTTTCCACATCTTTTTTTCTTTTTTTCCACATTAGGTGCTCGCCAGATAACGGCCATACTCCAAACTGCACTGAAGATGAAAAACACATGATCCAGAGCAATGCATACTGTGGTCTGATCACAGATCCAAACGGTCCATTCCAGAAGTGCCACTCAGTAGTTGATCCACAGAGCTATCTTGAAGATTGCCAGTATGATCTCTGTGAACTTCACTTGAACAATGCAGCCCTCTGTGAAAGCCTACAGGCTTATGCAGACGCATGCCAAAGTGCAGGAGTCCAGCTGGCACCATGGAGAAATGCAACCTTTTGCCGTATGTATCAAAGATTGCTAAAAATTACCACTTGTCAGGAGGATATAATGAGGATTTCCTGAAGACGGAGCCTTACAACCCTGTTTTGAATTCATGTAATGTAACACTGAGAATCTTGACTGATCAGGCTAAAGATTTCAGGATTGTATGTAGTTCCTCAGTTCGATTCCTTTGGGAAAATGCTAGTGAATATAGTTCAGCTGCTTTGAATGAAAGGAAGAAATTCCATCTAATCCATTTTAAAATAGAATTGGAGGCCTTTCCTTTGAATTCCTCTCTGCAAAGAGAGCAGGATGAAGGAGAAACTCTTCTGACAAGTTGAGCAGGAGATCTGGGATAAAGGGAGGAGAGTGTTGTAAACACTATCAGTGGTACAGACTCCAATATGTATAAGAGTAGGGAGTGCTGACCATTCTTTCCCATAGGATGTGGAGGAAAGCATCAGTGTCCCACACAGGCATAGTCATTCATGGTTTCAGGTGGGAGAGGAGCCAACGGAGGATAAGCAGCCTGGAATTAAAGACCTGGACTGAAGTCAAAAGTAACTGGAAATTGCAACAATGGAGATTGTAACAATGGAGATTGTAACAATGCTACAGGGAGGGAAGTCAGGGAGAGTAGGGAAGAGATGAAAGAGACAGAAACACACGGAGGCACAAGACAAAAGATGTCAAGTACTGAAGTAATAGATGTCTGTGCTAGGGAGTAAGTAGGAATAATATTTTTTTTTTTGTTTGAGTATTGGTAAAGATAAATAAAGAACATTTTTCAAGCATTCAGGCATATATTATAGGAAAAAACAATCCATACTATTTTTAGAACAGAATTTAAATACAAATTTAATGCCTGAAATGCCTGAACAGATCTGTTCCAACTAGAAACAATAAAAGGAACAGGAAATAGTAATTCAGTGACCTATGTGCCTTCTGGGGTGAAGGAGATGGGGGGACTAAAAAGCTTGTCTCAAAACATTGGAATTACTGAAGCCTAATTTCTTGTCCTAATTTGCTTCCAATTTGACTTCAGTCTCCATCTGGAGCAATTTCTAGGCTGGGGATGTTACTGAGGTTTTCTTTCCTAGAGGTTCTATGGTTCCTAAGCAGGAGTGAGCTGTCTCTGCATCTCTTCTTTCTGCTGCAAGACCTTGCATGATCCCTCCTTCTTGCCTTGCGCCTATTTCCTTTAATGAACCTGTATATATTTTTGGTGTCTGCCAGACTCACCAACTTATTTCCTGTGGATGATCTGAGTCAAATTAAGTAGGGGGATGGGCAGAGAAAAGTACAAGGTCATTGTAATAGCTTTGTCTCCTTAGAAAAGTAGGCTAAAGAGAGAGTGAGAAAACATGTCATTAGAAATTGTCTCATATCAGATAAATATCTGGAAGCTGAAAAAATGTTGCTCAGGAAACTCTAGTTCTCAAACCTTCTCATCAGACTATGACAGTGTTTAAAACAGCTAATTACAAAGGGTAGTTATATGTCAGGCATGAAAAAAAATAAAAATAGAAGAGAGAGCATCTATAGCCTGACTACTTAAGAAACTTTAAAGACCTCCATGAAGTTAAAAAATAAGAATGAAGACATTACAACATGTCTAGAATAAAATATCAGAATGATAGAATACATATAGTACGTCTAGGATAAATAGCTATCATGATATTGATATCCGCTGTCCAATCCAAGAATTCAAGAAATCATCTTCATGTCCTAGGAAATGCTCTCTCTGACTGAAAATTTAGAGAGGCAAATCACAAAAGAAATTCAAGTGTGGTAGGAAAAGAAAGCCATGCATGAAAATGCTGCTATTACCAAGATGTTCACAGACATTTCAAAAGAAATCAGAATATGATATTAAACAAACATCACACTTGAGTAACTAAAAAATATTAATTCATATCATTATCTTTTCTTACACAGCAATCGCTTGTCCAGCCAACAGTCACTACGAGCCCTGTGCTGCAGCCTGCCCTGCCACCTGTGTTGACCCAACGGCTCCCGAGAGCTGCAGCCTGCCGTGCGTGGAGGGCTGTGTGTGCGACAGCGGGTACCTGCTCTACAACGACCGCTGCGTGCCCAGCCAGCAGTGCGGCTGCTGGCACAATGGGCAGCACTACCCCGTGGGCTCCGAGTTCTGGACGGACAACTCCTGCTCCTCCAAGTGCACGTGTCCCGCACAGGGAAGCAAAGTCCAGTGCTTCAACGCCTCCTGCCCTGCGGGCCAGTACTGCGGGGTGCAGAACGGGAAACCTGTGTGCCTCGAACACTCCTACGGCATCTGCCACGTCCACGGCGACCCCCACTACCAAACCTTTGACAACGTGAGGCACAACTTCATGGGCAACTGCACCTACACCCTGGCCAAAGTCTGCTCCAACACCACCTCCCTGCCCTACTTCAACGTGGAGGCCAAGAACGAGCACCGTGGCAACACCCGAGTGTCCTACGTGCGCGAAGTCGCGGTTGAGGTGTATGGACAGCGCATTGTCATCCTCAAGCAGCAGAAGAGCCATGTGCTGGTAGGCACTGGGGCTGCAATGAGCGTGGGGTGAAGCTGCAAGGCAGGGGTGGCTTGGCTGGCAGGGCCTGGCACATGATGCCTCCATTGTCTCAGGAATGGGTGGGTTCTGCTGAAGGCACTGGGGAAATGTTTTGTTTTCCCTTTTGGGAGGGGCTGGAGGAGGAAGAGGCAACTGGGGAACATGGGCCATGTTGAGCACAGTGCAGAGCACAGCACACAGCTGTGTCAGCCCCAGAGGTGTTGGGGTGTGAGGACATCCCCGGCAGCTGTTTGCCATGCTCGGCATGGCAGCTGCTTTCCCTGGGCAGGGGCACCCAGGGAGGCTGGGGAAGGGCCTGGGCCCACTGTGGTGTGTGTGCCGTAGGTGAACAACGTGCGGCAGACATTGCCGGTGAGTGCAGCGGGAGGGGCCATCACGGTGAGCAAGAGTGGTCGCTACATCGTCCTGGAGACAGACTTCAATCTCAGAGTGTCCTACGACACTGACCACTCGGTGGAGGTGAAGGTGCCCACCACCTACTTCAACCTGACCTGTGGCATGTGTGGCAACTTCAACAACCGCAGAGACGACGAGTACATGATGCCCAACGGGCAGCAAGCCGCAGACTCCAATGCGCTGGGGGAGAGCTGGCAGGTCCCAGACAGTGACCCCTCGTGCGGCGTCCCTGTCCCCTCCCCACCCTGCGGTGCAGAAGAAGAGAAGCTCTACCAGTCCGACCAGTTCTGTGGCATACTGACCACCAGGCCTAGCTCTTTTGAGAGCTGCCACGGTGTGATCAACCCCCAGGGCTACTTTGACACCTGCTTGTATGACCTGTGTGCCCTGAACGGTGGCCAGGAGTTCCTGTGTGCTGCTCTGGAGGCCTACGCTGATGCGTGCCAGGCGGCTGGTGTGACTCTTCTTCCCTGGAGGAATGCTACCTTCTGCCGTGAGTACCTGCATGGCCATTGCCAGAAAGGGAAATGGGCCACACCCTCTGCTCTGAACCTCTGGCCAGAGTCTTTGGTCTTTCCCATCCCACAAGGCTGTCCATGGTTGATGTCTTGCACAATTAGGGTCCTAATTTTCCCCTTCCCATTGCAGCCCTGCAGTGTCCCCAAAACAGCTACTATGACCCCTGCATGACCGGCTGTCCTGCCACCTGTGTTGATCCACAAGCCCCACAGAGCTGCTCCAAGCCTTGTGTGGAGGGCTGTGCATGCAGCTCTGGCTTCCTCCTGAGTGGAGACACCTGTGTGCCTGAGGCCAACTGCGGCTGCCTCTTTGAGGGCAACTACTACATGGTGAGTGAAAATTCTGCCCTGCTTTGCATCCCTGCCAGGCCACTCCTGTGCCTCTCCTTTCCTGCCTCACACACGGAGGTTTGGTGTTTCCCTGCCTGCAGGAAGGCGAATCCTCCGTGAATGAGAACTGCACTCGCCGGTGCCGGTGTGAAGCCAACGGCCAGATGGTTTGCTCTGCCCTGTCCTGTGGCGAGGATGAGGTCTGCAAGATCCAGGACGGCCAGAGGGGCTGTTACCCAGCCAGCACTGACATCTGCCACATCTACGGTGACCCGCATTACAGCACCTTTGATGGGAAGCTCCACCACTTCCAGGGCTCCTGCAACTACACCGTAGTGACGGCCTGTGACAACTCCTCCGTTGGGTTCAGTGTCACCACCCGCAACGAACATCGCGGCAGCCAGAGCTGGACAGCTCTGAACTCTGTGGCACTGTCCCTCAACGGCCTCCACATTGCACTGCGCAAGCACAAGGCAGTCTACGTAAGCCTCTCCTTTTTAGACCTGGGCACAACAGGCACACTGGACACCCTTAAAACACCCCTCTGTCCCCAGGGAGAGATTGCTACTCCCTGAGCCTGCTGCATGCTTGTGGAAGAGCATGGCAGGGGCTCTGAGTGGGGCCATATACAGCTGCTCATGCAGGCACAGATTCTTGGTTACTTTCCCGAGCTTTCAGTGTGCCATTGGTACAGTTGCTGCTGCCCTTGTAAGCCTGGGCAGTGATTCTCATACCAGCAGTGCTTCTGGCTCACTGGCACTGGCACTTCCCCGGTGAGGAACAGTGACCTGTCAGTGGAGAGCACCTCTTTATGCTTCTGTCTCCATGTGTTCCCCTTCTCCAGATCAACGGTGCCCTGGTCTCCCTGCCTGCCTCTCCTGCCCCCGGTGTGAATGTTTCCCTGAGCGGCTCCTACGTGCGGGTTTCTACCGAGCTGGGCCTGCAGCTGCAGTTCAATGGGGACGAGGAGCTGCTGGTGAAGGTGTCTGAGAAGTACAAGGGCAAACTCTGTGGGCTGTGTGGGACGTACACTGGCAGCCAGCAGGACGACTTCATGCGACCCGATGGCGTGGTTGTACCCGACTTCAACGACTTTGGAGCCAGCTGGATGGTGCCGGATGATGAGTGGCCGTGAGTCCTTGTTCCACCACGCAGAGGAAGGACAGAAGCGAGGGTGGGAGAGGGGAGCTCTGGGGGACATCCTGGGCAGGATGCTTTTCCTAAGCTCTTTGGATTGCAACTGCCTTGGTTGTTTGTTTCTGTCCACCCTTAACCAGGGAGGGCAATGGTGCCCGTGGGCCATGTGTTCCGCCCTTTCCAGTGACAGCCGCGGGCGCCTGTCTTGGTGAGGGACCTGGAGTGCTGGAGCTGAGGTTATGGCTGGGCAGGAGGTCAGGAAATGCAGCAGCTGCAGGGAACTCAGGGCTGCGTGTCTGCTTTGTAGGTGTGACCCAGCCATCAGCCCACCTGCATCCTGCTCCCCTGCTGAAG
>JANPWX010000110.1:0-45581 GCA_024734555.1 Trochalopteron elliotii
CCTCAGCAGTCTTTCTGCAGCCCTCTTGCAGAGCTCAAAGAGATTTTCATTTTGGTTTGTTCATGAAGAAAGCAAAATCAAGGACAGATGTTTTTTCAAGTGGACTAAGCCTCAGATGAGTCATGAGTTTTTCTGCAAAATGAAATGTTTGATGAAGTGAAGGCACTTCCTTTGGAGTACTCTTAGTTCAAATTAGTGAAAACATTTGAATTGGAAGATACAAATAGATTTCTGTTGTGTGTTTGAAGAACCCTCATCCATTTCTGTGCAACATATCTGCTGCTGGTTTTTTGGTGAGGAAAATTCTGCTTGGGGGAAAAAAATCAAACAAACCTGCTCATATTTCAGTCAATCACTTACTGCAGTTAAAAGAAACAGTGATTTCCCTCTGCTTTTATAAGGGAGTCTTGTTAAGTAATGAAAATAGTCCACTTGTTCTACCATGTATTTTCTACTTCATGTCAAATCAAGTTTTCTGTAACAGTGCTGCAGTACAGACCACTGCCCCAGGGATCCCATAAAATGTGATGGTGGATGCAGCCCCAAGTCTCAGTGAAGAGGAGACAGGGAACTTGAGGAAGATAAATAAAGTTTGTGACCAGATCTGAGCAGTAATAGACATGAGAGGGGCTTTTGGGTGTCCTGTGCAAGCTGCTTCATTCCTGTGTAACCTGGTGTCAATCGCAATGTCATAGCAAAATATGTATCAATTTAACTTCTCCTAAACTATGTTGATATTGTAAAGAAACACTAGGGGTTAGAAAGAAGAATCAGGAATCTTGCTGGCATTGTACTTGCTGTCAATTTCTATGAGAATTCAACGCCAAGCAGCTTTTTCCTGCTCCCAAAATGCCATGTCTATTTTAACGTGGGGAAAGGGTGCCACAAATTTTTAGAAGTAAAGAATTGATGATAAATTTTCTTCAACTTGTCTTAGTTAAATTTCATAATGGCGAGTCTTGGTTAAATTCATCATTTATGCATTAAGTAAAATGTGTAAGGTCAATATTAGAACTTGTTTTACAGCTGTGCATAAATCCACACTATTCTAGACTTCAGTTTACTGCTTCTCTTCCCATTTCATCGCAGAAAGTATAAAGAAACAGGGATTAACTTAAACATATTAAGGTAAAGTTCAATGCTGAATGGACTGCTGCCTTCACACACACTGTGACTAAGCAATAAGACTGAGATGACTCATGAGCCCTAACTCATATTTTCATGGCTGATTTAACATTGCACAGATGCTATTTGCTTAACAATAGCAGAAATATTTTTCCTTCATTCATTCTTTTGATTCAGATCTGTCTGGTTTCATTGATTTAGGCAAACTGATGCATGGAATTTTCTTTCCATTCTTGTCCTGGGAAGTGTCTTCTTTTCTGGCTAAATACTCAGCCAGGAAGGTGAACCATATTTACCCAATGATGAGTAGAACAAAAGAAAAAAGGTTGCCACCCTATCCTGTCATTCTTCCCACTTCTTGTCTCCTGTTTGTAAATAAATTATGTTAAATATGACAGATTGCCCTAAATCTTCTCTTAATACAGAAAAGATTCTTAGATATTTGTTTATTCCAAAGCATCTCTGAAGGAGTTAAGTTCTTTCATTGTTTTGTAGGATCTCTAGGGAGCATGGGCTTATGTTCGCAAAAGAACTGCCTGGTGTTCCCTCACCCTCTGGTGTATTCTGCATTTGATCCCCTGCCTGAGTGGCTGCTGTGTTTTTCCCAGTTTGAAAAATAAGCCAAGCTTATGTTGAGGTGGCAGCCAGCAGTGTTTCTGCAGTGAGCTTTCTCTGGGCAGTGCTGTTCCCTGTTCCTGAGAGTTGTAACCTGACTGCACAGTTGCATGAGCCTAAATTTCTACAGCAAGGAAACAGAAAATGTAATTTTTTTTTAAATTTTTTTTGGTGTTACTTAGTGCATTTTATCAGGGTTGAAAAACAAGCAGAGGGAGACCTGTAGAAAGAGCAATGTTTAATGAATGCTCAGGCTGTCAGTGCTGAACTTAGTCCTAGCTCTATTTTTTTGTACAGTCAGGCAAGCTAATTTACTGCTTTCTTACACAGCAAGGTCTGCTCTGTAGACTTAATGAGCTTTAACATTATTGCTCTAGTCTTTAAACACTCATGATTTTGGTTTTGAAATATTATTACAGTAATTGTAGAAATTAGCTGTAGCTCGCAGGCATTGACTGTGGTTGGAGAGATCTGCAGTCCTGGAGGAAGGTACATGACAGCTCTGCCAAGATATTTCCAGACAGCTGGAATTGTGCCTGACCTAAAAAATGAACTGCTTCTGAATCCATTGGGTTTGTTTGATTAACAAATCTGAGTTTTTCTAATTACTCTGAAGTCAAACACACTCATACTACACTAGTTAGGAAGAAGTAGACCTAAGGAATCATATTTTCAGCTTCTCTCTCAGCCTGTATTCACTGTAATTGATACCAATTTGTGCTTTGAATGACTCTTCAAACACTGTTGCTGTCACTCAGACATGATCCTGTCTTTAATGCAATGCATGACTTCCCAGTTCATAAGTCTTCCACCTC
Source organism: Trochalopteron elliotii (assembly GCA_024734555.1). Classification (NCBI taxonomy): domain Eukaryota; kingdom Metazoa; phylum Chordata; class Aves; order Passeriformes; family Leiothrichidae; genus Trochalopteron; species Trochalopteron elliotii. The sequence continues at coordinate 2,556 of JANPWX010000110.1, forward strand.
TTACCTCTGAAGTTCTTTGAAGATTGCTCTTAAACAAAGAATCTGCTTACTATTTACACTGTAATACTGACAGAACTCTCACTTGATCTAATTAATGTGCAATTAATCAAGATCACATTCAAGTGTGGTTTGGTTTACCTTCCTTGCCACTTGACTTTGGTGTCTTGACTGGCTCTTTCTCACCTTACAAATAGTTGATTTTGTGGCATTTCCTGGTCCTTCAGTCAGCAAACCTGCTGACATCTGGTTTGCTCACCTGGGCGTGTGCCCTCTGCAAACACATTGCTGGGAAGTGAAGCTGGTTTTTCTTGCTCCTGTTCATGGCATTCTGCAAGCAGCATGCTCAAGTGAGAGCAGGAGGAGAAACCAAGCTGGGCACCACAGTTTCAGCATGGTAAGCTTTACATTTGCGCCTTTTTATGTCTTCCTGCTATTTTATTAGCATTAATGTGGGCAGCCCTTCCCCTCCTTCCTCCATCATTGGCTTACATGTGGCTGTGGGCCTCAGAAAACAGAAAAGTAGCTGTGGTTGTGGATTATGCTTTGGTGGTTACCTGCTCATGGCATCTTAGTTTTGAATTTTACCTCAGACCCCCATGTGAATGAACCCAGTGTACAGAGGATTTGTGTGTTTTAGGCAGCACATATATGAGCCTCTTTTCATTTGAGTGTTGAAGCTGTGTGCACTGGGTTTAGATTCACCATGCTGTGATCTACAGTGGAACAGGTGGAAACTATGGTTTCCTGAAGCACAAGGAAGAGTCAGTAATGCCATTAATCCTGTTCCTGTGGAATTTCCAGCTAGGCTGTCACCCCTCATGCAGATTTGCTTCAAGCAGTGATTGGTGCCTTTTCAGGAGATGATCTATCTCAGCTTCTTAAGTGGCAAAAGTCAATTACAGCCACCACACCATGCTGCATTTGGCTACTCTTGTTAGGAATTTCCTTACCAGTATGAAAATACAGTTTATGCCTATCCTATATACACCCATGCTAGTAAATATATGTGGTGCAAACAACATTCCTCTGCTGGCAAAGAATTTCCTGCCAGCAGTAGGTGGAGGCTCTATCACTCCAGCAACGTGAGGCAATGCTGTGGTTCCTGTACCACTGCAGTCAGAGCACGTGGAAAATGTTGCCTCTGTTGCTGAGTCACTAAATTATTCCATGTCCTGGCTTCCAGCTAAGTAAACATAATGGTTCAGCTGTGGGAGCAATTTCTTGCTTCAGGCAATTTGATGACAGAGCCATTGAAGAAAAGAGGATAATTCCTCTCCTTTTATCTTGCTTCCATTTAGCTTTGTCTCTAGAGATCAGGATACTTCTCCTTTCCCAGGAAGATGGGGGGCAGATGAAACAAAAGTGTTTTGTAGTGCAGATGAGCAGTTGTCTTGCTGGGCTGGGGAGGATGCCTGTGGCAGGAACATTCATGGTGACTGTGCCTGTGGTGACTGCAAACATCACTGACTGCAGTGGAGTCACCATAATTCCTGTGGCTCTGAACTGAAGTCCCTCAGGCAGGTTCAGTTTTGGGGGTGCTGTAATTGTCACAAGCATCTCTGTGACTAGAGCTAGAAAAAATAAATGGTGTATTCTACACTTGTAATGCCTTTTTTTTGGCTGCTTTTTTTTTTGTTGTTGTTTATTTTTTAGGCAATCCTTAGTTCTTTTGTCTTGGAGGGTGAGCAAATGCTGTCTGGATGGACATGGTACCTGTGTGCAGTGAAAGCAGTTATATGCAGGATAAACTGTACCTTTTTATTAATTTTTGTCTAGCTTTGCTGTTTTATGCTAATAAGTGCATGTTATTTCTAATGTATCTTCCCACAATAGCTCCAGAGAGTAAAACTCCTTTCTAGAGATACATTTCTATAGGGGTAGGAGAAGTGGCAAAAGCATGGAGAATAGTCTCACTGAGCATTTTTTTTACCCTTCCCATGAGGCAAGGGAAAACAACCCCCTACTTGAGAAGCTCACTTGCATACAGCCTTGGAATTACGTCACAGTGGAGCAGGAATGAATGAAGTGTCTCCTTCCTCTGCAAGTCTGATATCAGATCATTGCTTTGCTCTGGTTTAAGAAATTAATGGTCTGTCTTCATCCTGAATGTAGATTAGAGCAAAACCCATCCTTTTAGGAGAGGTTTGCTTTTTTCCCAGTGTCCTAATTCACATTTTAGTGCTCCTCAAACTGCTCTGTGAAATCTTCACTCACTTTAGGATGAAAACAACTACATTTCCTAATCAGCCCTAGGGCTACTTAATAAAATCTCACAAGTCTGTTAAAAGGAGCATTGCCACCTTTTAAATCCTGGCTGGCTGATTTTGTTTTCAAACCCTAGGTTGATTCATGATTCAGCTTTTTTCAGCTAATTTATTCTGGACCATTTAGAGAGAGGGCAAAAGTAGCGCAGGAAAGGAGAAGAGCAAATTTTCCTATTAAGTCTTAATTTGAAACAGAGGCCTGGTCTCTAATAATGTGCTGTCCAAAGCAGGGAAGCCTTAAGTGGTAGATTATTAAAATCAGTATCTTTACTCATTAGTATCCTTTCCTATGGAGCAAATGTTCCTGCAGGTTGTGATGTCGTTGTTCTGTTTAACACCTACATGTGCCACAGAAGTGCCCAGCACTTACCACAAAGGGCAGGGGTCTCCTTCTGTGAGGTGGGGGATGTTTTGGCACATCTTGTACCAGCACAAGGCAGAAAAAGCAGCAGTCTTTAGAGTTTCAACACATAATCTGTCTAATTAGGCAGGAGTGATGTAGGATGCAGGAGCAAGGATTATTTACTAGATCTGCTTCCTGAGGGGTAAAGATATCTGCAGTGTCTTCAGTCCTAAAAGTTAGCCTGGCAAGGGTAACATTGTCTAAAAATTATAAAAGAATTGGGAATACCTGTTTCATGCAAAGTTAACTGCTGCCACTACTTCAGCTAGCCTGGGGTACAGAATGTCACCAAGATATGAGATCATGAGTGTAACATGTTCTGGAGAAAGCCTGTCTGGGCAAAGAGGAGTTTCTCTTGAGGTGTTTGCTGAAGCTTCATCAGGGAGGGAGTATCTGGTTAGGAAATCATATTTTTGAGAGGCAATTTCGTTGTGCAGAAGAGAATCTGGAAGGTGAGGTGAGTCCGAATCTTCCTGTCAATTATCTGGTAGGTGCACGTATGTTGGACAGGTGGCAGACAGGAAAACTGGGCTGTTTCAGCATCAGGTCTGTTACTGCAGCCTGAACACAAAACCTACATTGCTGATGTGCTCAGGGTGCTGGGGCTATTCCCCCACCAAAGCAATAAAATAATGAGAGGATGCTGCTTTAAGAATCTCACTGGTGGGGTTTGCATCTTACCAATACTGAGTAGGAGATCATTAAACAGGCTGCAATCTTGGTTCTTTAAGAGAATACTGTTGTTAATTTACAATGTATTTTAATCTACATAGAGTTGGTTGAGTACATAAGCAGGTAAAATTGTATTTCTTGGCAGCTGCCAAATGCCTCTGTTAGGTGATAAGGACAGTTAAAATCCACAAGGTTTTTGTCATAGATGTGACTGAAGGATAAATTCTGAGGAATGTTCAGTAAAAAATAGAAAGAAAGCCACACAAAGCATTGTGGATAGAATTCAACTTCAGTTGATTATAGTCATTCTATAAGAATAGAATCTACGACAAACATATTTCTGTTAATGTGGGTAACATATGTAATTTATGTCTGTCTGTCCATCTGGTAAACTTCATAATGCTCTGCATTATTCTCTATGTTGCAAACTCTGATGTAGTTTCTGTTGTCTTTACAAACAAGACTGTAATGATTTCTAGTCAAGATTTGTAGAGTTCACCATAATTCAGTTGTCAGCCTGAGATACCAGAATTTTGTTGAATAGACCACTGTGTTTTAGGATTTCTTCCCTATAAGAAACTAAATGGAATGATCTTTCAGCTGATTTACATCTGGCACAGGAGTGTGTAGCACTCACTGACATTTTGTCTGACTTATCTGACAGCTTGTGGTGTCATCACTCTTACCAGTGCTTAGTTCTGCTCTGGGCTCTGTGTATTTGACCCTCCAGGTGGCAAATGAAATAACTGGATTCCCAGTTGTGGCTTTAGAAATTTTGTGCATCCCTGCATTGAGAGAAAAATCTCCCAGGACATTCCAGGATCAGCAGCACACTTAGTCAAAGGGAATATTTGAGGCTGTGTAGGGTCTGGTAGGAGCACTAATCTCTTCAGAGTTAAAAGAAAAGCTGGCAAGAAATTACCAGATGTCAAGTTAACCTTATCAAGCAGTTTTTATCTTCCTTGATTCCCAGTGCCGGAATACCTCACAGGGTAGAGTGCTCTTGGCAGCCTGCTTGCCATACCACTGCACTGTGGTTCTGCAAGAACTTCTGGTTATCTGCAGCACATCATCAACCCAAAATGGTGCTGTCAGACATCATTTTTAACACTTTTGTTGTCCTGAATTTCTAATTGTTTCACTCAATCTTTCTACTTTACCTCTTGACTTTCCATTTCCAATAAAACCTGGTGCTTTTTTCCCCAGTTAAAAATAATAAATGCCCATGAGAATAATGCTTCATGTCACCTATGCTACTTTACAAGGAAAATCAGCAAACAGAATTTCAGAGCACTTTGACCAGGTCAGCAATGAACTCTGTGAAGTTTGTGCTGATGGCCCACGCTCCCCAGTCTGCTGATGTTAGAATCTGATTGGGTTCAAAGTGCTGCTTTCACCAGGCATTCTTCTAGGCAGTTCAAGGAAGAACCTGACCTTCTTGATAATAACGAAGAATAGTTCATATGTCAGATTTCTTCCTTTTGCTTTCAAGCAACTTGGTCTTATGGTATGAATAGAAACACCTTTTTCAAGAATTGAAGAACAAGCTTAAGGGTCCAGCTTTTTTTTTTTTCCTTTTTTCTTTTTTCTTTTTTCTTTTTTTTGGGGGGGGCAGGGTGGGGGAGGTGGGATTTTTTTTTCCTATCAAAACAAATGCAGAGAATAAAAGTATATTTTTTTCCATGTGTGTTTTTATTACTTAGTTATTGTATGTCTAAGGCAGCAATCTAACCAAAAGTAGCTGCCTATGGTTTGCTTGTTTCCCAGTTTTCAGTGATAAGATGCTCATAACTCCTGACTTGTATTTCTACCTTGCATTGGCTTGTTGTGTGCTTCAGTTTGTGAATCACCTTCCTGTCCCATTTTCTTACCTGATAAAAGCCATGCTGAGAGATGGATATGTCTTGCAAAAACAATTATATTTTTTACTCTTAGGAAAAAGCACCAAACTTTTATGCCAGTTGTGTATAAGTAGCCCCTGAGATAACCTGGTAAGTCTGCAGGCCCTTCTTCAGTGGCTTCCAAACCATTACTAGATTTAGCTTTTGTCAAATCAGACTCTGATGGTAATTTCAAAATCACCCACACGTTTGTTTTGATTTTCAGGTAGTTGGATATAAATATACCCAGTGATTTTCTGGCTTCAAACTACAATTATTCAGGAAGTTTATTCTGCAGCTGTGGTGGATGCAATCTGAAGGCTTGCAGCGAGCATTGGCCAGGACCCAAGGACATCCAATAATCAGGAAAATGACAGCCATTCCCAAGGCAGAAACAAGGAGAAACCTTTATTTCTCATGTAGCTGGAAGGAAAAGCAATACAATCTTGCCACCCAGTTAATTTAAAGAAGCATTTTTCAAAATACCTCTGGAGTGTGTGGAACTTGTATCTGTGACACAAACATGCCTTTGGACTTGTGCAAATAAATCATTGGAATATTGATTGGGCAAAGTGGTCATTGATAGAGTGGCTGTTGAAGGATCATGACGAAGCACTTGGAGATCATCAATTTGTCATTTTTGTTGGAACACGAAAGGGAAACAATATTGGGAGTATTGAAGAGAGATGAGTACTTGAAAAAAGTCGAAGACAAAAGAATAAGGTAACCCTTTTTGTTATTGCTTTTAAATGTATGGTTGGTGGATATTTCTGTGGTACCCAGTGAAGGTTTTCTATGTGCCTCACACAAGGATGAGTGCTGCAAGGTGGCACAGTTAATTGTAAATTCAAGTGTGTTAAAAAGAAAATTGCTTGCTAGTGTTGTTCTCAGTAAACAAAAAATCATGTCCATTGCTTCAAGACAAAAGTGTAAGAAAGATAACAAGTGCAAAAATAAGCAGTGGTGTTTTTTAAATTTCTGATTCTGCAGATTTAGTCCAGTTTGGTTGAATTCCCCCTGTAAATGGAAAGTTTTAATAAGTCACTTGAACCCTCTTCCTCTGAGAGAGCTGCACTCAGAGCTGACTGAGGGAGAGAAGTTTGGAAGGTGTCAGAGGGACAGAAAGTTGGCATATGCCTCTGTTCAGAACTTCCTACAGCATGGGACAAATGCATGATGGTGCCCTTCTTTCTGTTGTGGTGCTTACAGAACAGGGAGAAGGGACACTTCATTTTTCAAGTGACTTATATTTGCTAATAAATAAAATTTAAAATCTCAGGTATTTATCTCAAAAGTCGCTTTTGGGAGTAGTAGAGTCTTAGGGTATTAGTGGAGTCCATGTGTTCTTTTTCTACTCAGAAAAGTAAAAACCGAAGCTCAGAGAACAATGTGAGGAGGCAGGCTGAGTCAGCAGGTTTAGAAGGCCCAGTTTGAGTTAGTTCTGCTAAGTATCAGTTCTGGAAAGGTCCCTATGCTTTTCAAGGATGGTTTTGCTGCTTCATTTCACTTCCCCCCTCTGCTCTTTTAAAGTTTCATACAGTGCTGGTTCTGAGAAAGAGGCTTAGTGTGGATGGATGCAGAACTTGGTGTTGACAAGGCTGCTGAGTATAATGAATGACAGAGGGAAAATTTCCAGCCTTTGCTGGTTTCTGTCCGTGAATCCCAAGGCCAGGCTGCATTGTCCTTCCCTTTGATTTTCTAAAAAACATTTTAGACATTGTGCAAAGACATTTTAGTCATTGCAAAGGTGGATGTTCAGCACCTGCTGAAGCTTCTACTGTGTAAAACCATTATTTGGAAATCTATAGAGAGTTAGCCACAGGTTTTGAAAGCTTTTCTCCTTCAAACAGTCTAAGTGCAGTGCCCCTGTTGGTGTGTAGTTCATTTACCTGGGGGAGCACAGTGGCTCATCTAAAAGGAGGGGGTGAAAACAGGCTGATTCTGCTGCTGCCAGACTCGAAGGAAAAGTGTTTCTTTAAGCTGATGTGGGCAAACAAATCATGTTGTGTCCTTAATGGTTTGTGAGATGAGGAAGAAAACAGATGGAGCACTGCTTGTTCTAGGCATTCTGCTCTGTTTAGTAATAAAATAAAAATTTCAAAGAAAGTATTTTAGTTTCCTGAGGTGGCCTTGGAAATGCATGATGTGCCAATAATCATCTGGCAAAGGCATCAGTATGGAGTGTATCAGATCACCAGATTCCTAAAGCCCCTGGAAGCTTTTTTCTACTATTGTCATTTCCCAGTCTCAAATGGAATTTGAAACTCCTGAGGTTTTGTGGGGTTTCTTGTTTTGTTTAATTTGGTTAGTTTGGGGTTTCTTTTGTTGCTGTTTTGTTTTGGGTTTTTTTTTTTGTTTTTTTTTTTTTTCAAATATGATAACTTAACCCCCTAAATTTTCTGCTTTTTATGGCATTGCTGGAATTCACTCTGCCAAATCTATTGTCTGGGAACTTGCAGCACCCCTGGAGAGTACAGTACAGTTCAGTGAAGTCACAGGTGGCATTGGCTTATTATCAGTATTTTGGTCAAAATGGAAGAAGCACCCTAAGAAAATACTCAAAATCAAGTTAATCTGAAATATAATGCTAATTAGAATAATTAATGATGCAGTGTGGTGTTTATGCATGCTTCTAGCATCTGTGTATGAACCAATTGACTTTGTATTTATTGCCACTAGACCATACTTAGCCTGATAACAGTGGAATGTGGTCTATAAAATATTTCCAGAATATAAAAACTATAAAGAATTTGATGGTTAGCTGCTTCCTAGGAGACTTTTTAATTTTTCTTTCTCTCAGTACAACTTGGCAAGGATCTATATTCATGGCTTATAAGCATACTTCAGAGGAACATTTGTTGCCTTTAAAATTCCATTTGGTACAATCTGTTACATACTTTATTGAAGTACTTTGCAAAAAAGCAAGTCCCTTTTTGTTTATTTTCAAGGCATTTTCCACTCTTGAGAAGATGCTTACTTATACATTGTACTGGAGAATTCTTTTTATCCTATTCCAGTCTTTCTGAATCCATCTTGATAATTGTTTTGGTTTTGTTTTTTTTTTTTTTTTGTCTTCCTATTAGTTTTCAAAAGTCCTTGTAATTTAAAAAGGCCTTTTTTTTTTCATTATGAAAACAATGGTAAATGCAGGAGGATGTTCTAATAATATAATGAAATTGTTAAGGGTTGTTTTTACTATCACTGCTCATACTCGTGTTCTGGAGTGCAGATGGCTCTCCTTGTATTTTTCTTTGATGCACAATTATTTCACTCACATGAAAGAGAAACACAGAAGTCATGAAGTTCTTTTCCTGAGGTCTAGTTTTGATAATACAAATAATCAACCTCCTTAATAAAGATTATGATTTATGTCCTTAACTCTAAGTGTGCATCTTGCATGGCTGGAAATTTTCTTTGAATATTGATTTGAAGCTGTTAACATATTACTTGTACAATTAACCTACCATGTTCTAAACACTGCTTTATGATGCTTTTGGTGTCAGTTGAATTACCATAATTTTTTTTTCAATTGCTAAGATTATTTGAGCAAAATCATTAATTCTTAACTATTTTCTTAGGGTTTAAGATACAGTGTTCCTTGCCATTCTTTATGGAGCACAGCTACAAATGCCATGCTTTTATAGGAGATAGAGTAATAATTGCTATGCTGGGAAAGCAAAGAAGGAACTTTCCAGTTTTGTCCAAGAAAAAGGCTTTAATGGGCTGTTGCTTGAACCTCTCCCTCAGCATTCAGGTTGCCAGAAGTTGTGTAAGAATTGCACCAGCCCCAGATCTGTATTGACAAGGAAAATTAGCATTCCTGTCTTTTCATCTGACTAAAATGGCATCTTCTTATCAGTCCAAAGAGATCCATGGAAACACTTTAGGGTATCAACTTCATTAAAATATAGGAGAAATTGTTAGCATGGATACCACCATGTGGTAGCTACAAGCAAGTACTTTAAAAAAGCAGAAGTTTGAGGACTGGGAATGGGAAGTGACTTATCTGAGTATATATTTGGACTTGTTTACAAGCACAAAATGGCTGCAGGATAACATATATAATGTGGTGCATGGTCTGTGTTTCTGTAAAAGTCTTTATAAATATTGGAAGGAGAGAGCCCTTGTGTCAAAGCACATTGGCCATCTGTACCTGGAAGGTGCAAAGTTCCTGTCTGGCAGCTCAATCATTTGCCAGGTGTATTTAACACTGTTCACCACATTGTTATTTTTTGAATCAGAGACTTTTTCATCAAGGGTAATTACTATTGCCAGTACTCTAAGGATAGAGGTGCCTGTTTTGCTGTCCTGTCCTTCTTTGGGAACCATGATCCTGCAGTGTTGAAAGAATTTCTCATGGTGACTAATTTTCATACTCTGGGTGCAATCTGTTTTATTGAGGACTAGCAAAAAACCAGCAGAGGATCTGGGTTTTTTTTGTTTGGTTGGTTTTTGGTTTTGTTTTTTTTTCTATCTTAGTAACCATTTTTATTTGAGAGGATGAGTGAGTTACCCAGAAAAAGTTTCATCTGTGGAAGTTTGTCATCATTATGATGTCCAGTATAACTTCAGTTGCTATGCCTCCTTTCCTTCTTTTCACTGGGTTCTGTTCTGCCATTCCTTCTGCCAGATCTCCTTTTTTTCTGCAAATGCCTTCTTTGCATGTTTCCTTGTGTTGTGATCAATGTACCTCCATACTTGAGTGTTCTTAACACAGTTTTTATCACGTTGATCTGCCACATAAACAAAATGTGACTACCTGTGCTTATTAAATAAGTATAAAATATATTTCAGGTCCTCATATTTTATAATCCCAGGAGATGTCAATGGAAGTTGGTAATACCCCAGTCCTTTCTGTGAATTCTCAATAAGATTTATTGTTATTTTTTGCATACTGTGCCAGACAGTGAAGGGAATCTGGCTGAATTTGGAGAAGGTTTTGAGAATCAGTCTGGAAAGAAAATTGCCTTTCTTCCTCATACTCAAGAATGTTGATGCCAGTCCCTGCACAGAAATTCTACATTCTCTAGTATCTAAGTTAGCAGCTGCATAGATTCAGAACAAGGATGTTTCTATTCACATGTGCAAAAGCATTCAATTTTTTTTCCCTGCCTCTTTAATTTTAAACTTTAAACTCTTTAATTAGAATTGAATGAGGGAAGGAGAGGGTTGCCCCTTCTTTTTATTTTGAATTCAATTTTTTATGACTCTTTGAACTCTGGAAATTTAGAATGGCAAAATAAAATTAGGTATACTTGGATTATGCTGCTCTTCATCTTCAGAGGAAAAAAGATTTTGAAAAGGGGAGAAAGAAGATCCAGGAGAAATTTGAAAATCAGACTCAGGAATTATGTATGCTATTAGATTTGACTGTTTGTTTGTTTGTTTGAATGGAGAGGAGATGAGGTAGAAAAAAATTCAAAATTAAATTTTCGAAAATCCTACTGAAAGATTAAAAAACATCCAAACCAGTCAGTTTGGTATGAAAAGAAAAGGTTACCTAGCTTAAAGTAAGAGAATAATGCTTACAGAGTTAAAGGAAATTATGGCATTCGTTTAAGTGAATGACTTGGGCAAAGAATATCTTGCCTCTTGCAGAGGGGATAAATATTCTCCAAGGTAAAGCTTACTTTTAATAAAAAATGGATCTGTTAAGGCTTCTCATTGCTTCCTCTTTGCAGTATTATAGGGGTTTGAGAATAGTTAATCTCTTGAGGCTGCATTTGTGAAAGATCAAGGACCTTTGCCTTGTTACTTTCAGCATCTGTAGGGAAGGAGCTGAGTTTTTAGGGATTCCTGTGCCTCTGCTAGCTGGTGGGCAACTGTGCCAAGAGTTATGAATTCTGGAGTTGGTTTATTTGATTGTTTTTGTTTTATTTTGTTTCCTGCTGTATTTCATATGGGCCTTTTGGGCCACCTTTGGACAGGCTCAGGTTAAAACATTCAGCGTTACCTGGAATACTGGTTACAACTCTTCTCCAACGTGCTTAACGTATTTTCTCAGACAGTAGATGGATCTTAATATAAATTCATAGTTGAGAAAAATGGCTACATATTCTGTTATATTTGGCAGAATCAAATTTATTTTTAATAGCTATCTTTCATCAAACACTCATTGTAATAGAAGGTTTAGAAACTTCAATGAATGATAGGGTTCTTTTTGTCCAGAAGCCTATTAAATTAGCTCCTGCTGAGTTTTATTATCCCTTTCATATATGTAGGAGAAGATTGATAAAGATTAATTCTTGTTTAATATTTGCGATTAAAAATATCTAACTCCGCCTGTAAATGTATCCCTTTAAAATTATGGAGAGTGCAAATGTTAGGCTGGCACAGGGAAATTGGGTGTTTGTAATCCAGCTGTTTCCTGCCCTGGGAAATAAATGTAGTGGTAAGTCAGTGCAGCTACAGGCTGCACTTGTTATCCCTTCTCAGTACAGTGTAAGCAGTGCAGCCCAGCTGTGCTTGTTTAGGGACTGTTATGATGATGGATTTTTTCAGATGACTCACCCACCTCCTCCTGCTCTTCCTGGCCCGTGAGGCAGTTCATCTTTTACTTTCTTGAGACATGAATATATTTGTTGCAGTCAATCAGGAGTTCAGCTCAACAAATAATATAGGGAATCTGAAATGAAAGTTCATATCCAGTGTATCTGTCCATGCACTCTTTACTTGCTTTTGAATTTTTCTTTCTCATTTGTTTAATTGAGTGGAGAAACTGTGGGTTGATTTATCTTCTTTCAGTTCCCTGGAAGTCATCAACAGCAATTTATATTCAAAAAGAAGAAAACAAACACTTCTCAGAATTTACACTGTTAGCAAATCAGCTATCACCTGATAAGAATTTTAGATTGTGTTTCACATAAGCAGTGGGAAATACTGTTGCAATCACCACTACTGAATTGCAGTAATAATGTCTTTTTCATGTCACAAGAACACTAATAAGTTTTTCATCATGTTGATCTCTGAGCAAACTTTAAAAAAAAATGCTCTGCTTACTGTTTTGGGCCTATAGACATTTCCTAATTTTAAACTGGAACTATTTAAAACAGATTTTTTTGCCCAAAACCACTTCTAACTAAGCACAAAAGGGCCTGATATTTGCAGTGGGGAGGGAGAAGGCTGGAGTGGAAGCAGTTCAGTGGAGGCTCTGTTTCACCATTAGACACCTGGATACAGGCCACAGGACACTGTGATTATTGCCAAAAAGATGGTAACTGCCAATAACTGTGTGTCACGTTCCTGAAATGCAATGGGTTATAATTAATTTAAGTTTTTTCAGTAAAAATAAACCACTGGAAATAATCTGTTATGAAAAAAATAAGCTTTTGCTAGTGTATAGTATTCTAACCCTTTTGAGACTTGAGGATTAACAGTATTCATCTTCTGAGTTACTCTGACACTTGGGTAAGGATCAGGTGCTTGGTTTGGATACAGATCCTCAAGTGCCAAAAGAAACTGGAATTTAATTATTTGTGCCTCTTTAGTTCTTTGGTACCTGATTGACCAAATCTTTGCAAACCTGAATAAAAAATAGAAATACAGTTGTCTCTCAAAGACTCTCTGTTGAACATTCGTTGGCAGTTCTGCTTTTTAAAAAGTCACAGTTTTGACAGGAGAAAAAGATGAGATAGAGAGAGAATGACCAGTGATCAAGTAAAGAAGTGGTGGTCCAGTTTGATAATCCAGTTAGGTGAGATTAACAGGAGAAAATGGAGGGTAAAGAAAGGTGAGGAAGGGTGTGGGCCTGCTGCTGGGTGGAATAGAGGACCTAGTGACAAAGCATGTGGAAAAGGCCAATGTGCTCAATGTCTTCTTGGCCTCAGTCCTTACAGGTCTGACAAGTCTTTGGGAATTCCAGCTCCTGAGGTCATTGCAAAAGCCCAGGGCAAGGTGAATTTGAACCTGGAAAGTACTGCAGTACCTCTCACTGTGTGAAAGCACAATCAATCTTAACAAATTTCCCTAAGGTCAGCTGGTACTCGAAATGGCCATGTAGCACAGCACTTTATCTCTGACTGCTTCACTTTGCTGGAGGAGTGACAGGAAATCATTAAACATTTGTGAATGTTGTTTGATGTTTAGTGAGATGTGAGTGACCATAAACTCAGAGGTAATTAGATGTCTTCACAAGCTCCTAAAGGTGTATTTGTTATTCAAGTGGAGAGATGTGGCATATCTTTTTGAAATGGTGTGGTCAAGAGCATTCTGGCAGTGGGTTGCCTTTATTTCTCAGTCCAGAAGAAGCAGATGAGTTCCCTCTGGATGTTTGAAGGCAGACTTGCTTCAGAAGGCAGATCCAAAGATGTGGCTGGCAAAGATAAAGATCATCTCCCTTCTCTGTGCACAGTGGCACCACCCAGCACCACCGGCAGGTTTCACAGCACAAATCACCTGTCTGCATTTGGAGCTGTGACTCACAGGAAGGAAACACACATGTGCCTGGAATCAAAAGCATCTCTGCAGGAAGTGGGGAGATGCAGCATGCAATCAATAAACTCCAATAACAGTTAGCAAAGCACCAAGAAAGCATGTGAAGCCTGGACAGACTTTTGAAGGCTTGGCCATGAGAGAAAGACTGAACTGGATGTGGGAGAGGGGTCTAAAGCTTTTAGATAGACGCCAGCAGAGGAAAACCCTTGACTGGGATTTGCAGTTGCTGCCTGGAGGGACTGGTCATGCCCTTTTTGTAAAGCTGTCAGAGGCTGAGCATCCACAGGTCAGGTGGCTGCAGAGCAGCTGTTGTTCATGGGATCCCAGTGGGAAGCAAAATGCTGGCCAGCGTTTTAGCAAGGCAGTGTATCCACAAATAAACTCATTCTGTCAGAGCTGACTCCCTGGTGGCCCAAGCAATGTTCCTGGCTTCCTTTACAGGGCTGCAACCTGCAACCTTTTATTCGTTTTATCGTCCACGTGGTTTTCTTCTGACACATTTTTATTGGTGTTTAGGTGAAGGTGGCAGCAGGTTTTTAAATCCCCTCCTTAAACATCTGTGTATGTACATAGACAGTGATTTCAGTGAGCTGGAGTGCTTCATGTCTGAGGGACTTTGGGGGCTCCTGGCTGATGATGAAAGAAGCATAGGGAAGGGTGGGGTAACGGGGACACAGCAACATCCAGGCAAGTAAAACCGAAAGAATTTAGCAGCCACTGAGCTTAGTTACATCTCACAGTTGTTTTCTTGTCAAGGACTCATCCCATTGGTCATTGAAACTGCAGACTTCAAAATTAAGTCTTAAACACGAATATTTTTATTCTGTAGAGTCAGTGGTAGAACTGGTAAAATCTGCAAGTCACACTATTTAAACTGACATTCTCCATTTTAACTTTGATTGTGGCATCACAGCATAACACCACTACCTATTTATATCTTTTTGTTTGTCATCTTTTAAGGCTTTGAATAACTGGTGAAGAATTGCATATGTACTCCTAACTAACTCTGCACTGGAATATTATTAAATGCACACTAATTGCAGAAAATGTTTTCTTCTTTTCCTTCTGTGTATGCACTGGATGGTCTCACTTCTGAGTTGCTGTCAACTGGGGCTCAGCATGACTTGAATTATTGATGAGGGACAAGTAAAGATGGTTTATGGGTTGTCCAGAACTGCTCAGCTACCTGCAGTTACTTATAGTGATGCACCAGATTTTCCTTTTGACTGCATGTCTGACAGCAAGAAAGAAATACAGCAAATACAACAAAAAAAAAATTGCATTCACCCATGTCTTGTATTTTTAGCACAAAACTTTAATCTGTTAATAAGTTCTTATAGATCACTGAGTTGAACCTCCAAATTCAAAGATTTTAATATTTTTTTGACTTCTAGGAAATTGAAGAACGAGCTTCTGGAAGTGAGAAGGAAAGGTGGAAGCTGCCACTCTGAGCAGGACAACAGCAGGGTCTGTGTTCGCTGCCAGAAGAGCCTGGGCTTCATCTTTGACAGGGGAGAGCTGTGCCAGGGCTGCAGGCTCAGGGTCTGCAGCTCCTGCCGTGTGCTGGGAGCTGACGGGCAGTGGAAGTGTTCAGTGTGTGCCAAGATTGCGTAAGTTGGGCCGTTTTTATACCCACCTTTGGAGGGTACAGCCCTGTCTGTGGTTTTGTAGTGGGGCTGCTGTGAAAAATGGAGTTCACTTTCCTGGTAAATTTTAAGAAATAGGTTTAATAGTAAAAAATAAGACAATTAGGAAACAGAAAAGCAAAGGAAGCGGTCCGTGTGTGCCAAGATTGCGTAAGTTGGGCAGATTTTATACCCACCTTTGGAGGGTACAACCTTTGAAGGGTACAGCCCTGCCCATGGTTTTGGGCTGGTGCTACTGTGAAAAACGGAGTTCACCTTCCTGGTAAATTTTAAGAAATAGGTTTAATAGTAAAAAATAAGACAATTAGGAAACAAAAAAGCAAAGTATGGCTGGCCAGGTTACTTGGCATTCAGCCAAGTCCAAAACCTGCTATTTCAGAGGCCTCCTTTAAATACCCTTCATACTGTGTCAGTGTGTTGAATATTCATATTTTTTCATAAACTAGTTTCCATATTCCAGGAACTGTTTTGCATGGTCCCTCCTTGGGTCTGCCTTTTTAGAGCATGCCTGTTTCTTGGCTGTATCTTTATTATCACCTCCAGCTTGGGCCTTGGTCCATATTTTCTTCAGATGGTAGATGCTGATAGTTGATATATCAATAGCAGGGTCTTCTTTACATGTTCACTGGATGTTATCCCAGCCAGCCAGACAGTTTAAGCATGCTATATTAATACAGCACAACTTTCTAATATAACACATATAGTATTTATGTCAATATTTATGAAAAGTCAATCATATATTTATAACATTACCATTGTACAATCCCCTTAACACAGAAGAACCTGCACAGAGAATACTCAAGGGGAGAGGCTTACTGGGGGTTTTATTTGCTGCACTGTCTCTTTTCCCAATTCCAAGCCAGTTTCAACTAGCTTGTTTTCTGAAGACTTGGAAGAATAATTCACTTGATTAGTTTGGTAATATAGGATTTTTCAGCTTGACTTGGTAAGATAACCATGAAGGAAAGGAGAAATGTGTTGGGCAGGAAAACTCAGTTATGTATCCTGATGTAAGGACTGGATAACGTAAGGAAGAGACTCAATAAAAAAAGAATTGGAAGGATTTTGTTTTTTTTAACAGATCTTCAAACTAACAAGATGAGAAAGGGAAGGTTTTCTGTAAATTGTTTCAGGAAATGAACACAAATTGCTAGTTCTGTCAAGACTTTGGCTACCTAGACAGTTAGTGAAAAATTAACACAGCAGGGGATGGAGTTTAGGGTTTGCGTCTCTAATTTCAGCTTTAGAAGGTCGAATCAATTTTTAAGTAAATGCCTTAACCTCCTCTGCATCCAGTGGGGCACATCCAAAGGACAATGTCTCACCTCTTAAGAGGAAAAATGTTTAAGTGTTTGATTTGTGAAATGATTTTAAATTGGCAGGGGCCTGGGTGAGCTCCTTGTCTTTGCCTCAGGCAGTTCCTGAGATAATGTCAGTGCTGTGCCTTTCAGAAGTGATGGGGTGCAGGTGAGGTGACAGCATGGAGAACAGCAAACACAATGCTACTCTTTAAAAATGAAGAAAAGAACAAAGGATTTGTTGACCCTGCCACACTACCTCTAATTTCTCTAAAAACACCAAAACAAATGGTAGCTGTGTTGTTTGAAAGCCCAGGCAAGGAGACAGGATGAGGAGTAAGAGCTGGCTCAAGGACAAATAATGTCAAAACCAATTTAATTTCCACCTTTGACAGGTGACAGAGGAGGATCTGTTGCTGTCTTATAACTTGGCAGAAGTTAACCTTTTGATACTCTCTCTTGTTCCTTTCTAATAGGCTGACAAATTAGGGTAGCCGTGCCCTGGAACAAATTCTGCCAATGTGATTGCAGACCTGCCTGGGAAATTGTAAAGCTCTGTTCTCAGCGTGGTTATGGACATTTCAGCATCAAAAAACCTCAAGAAAACAAAGCCCAAAACTCCCAAACAAACAAACAAACAAACACCCAAAAGCACCACACATATAAACAAAAAAACCCACTTTTTAAAAACCCCAGTGGTATAGAGCAGAATATTTGCTGGCTTATTACTGTGAAATATTTTAGTGAAGGACCTTGATGCAGCAGCTGAATTTGCCAGTTACACCTGCAGCAGACATAAAAGTGAGAGGTGCTCCAGGCATGCTGAAGGACAGGACTGGGTTTCAAAGTGACGCTTAGAATGTAGAGAAGTGGTTTGAAGGTAAAGCAAGTGATGGCTCCCTATGGGCATATGGAAGTACTACATTTGGGAAAAAAATGCAGCTGCAGAAACATAAAATGAGGATAAAAAACAGCTTCTGCAGCTGCTCCTTAGGAAAGGATCTGGCTATTTTACTGGATAAAAGCTGAACGTGAATCAACAGAATTTTCTACTCCAGAAAAATTGAGCATCACATGATGATGTACAAGCCAAATAATGGCCCGTAAAATGCATGATAAAATCCTATTTTATGTAGAGTACCTGTCCATTTCTGTGTATCAGAATTCATATTGGCCACCTGGAGAAAGTTCAGCAGAAAATAATGAAACTTAGCCCATGGGATGTCCAGAACAATGGAAGGAGTCACAGGTGTTCAGCCTAGGTGAGAGTAGACTGAAAATATCTGAGTTTTAAATTTACAGAAATCAGTTTACAGGCTGTTCTATGACCCCTCTTTGGGTAAGAAAAGTAATGTGATACTTAAATTGCAGTGAAAGGATGTAACTTAGATGATATGAATATTGACATAACTTGGAAGGGTTGCAGAATGTTGTTTTAAAAGAAGTTGGATAAACCTCCCTTGGGGTGATGACATCAATAAAGTTGGTCCTGTTTTGGGGCTGAAAGATGAGTGAGGCAACTTGTCAAAACACATGCAACCTCTGCTTCTTCTGATTGTGCTGCAACTCTGCGTGCCAAGTATCAGTCTTAGCAATCACCTTGACAATTAATTCTGGTTGAAGTCTGCCTTAAGGTTGTTACAAACCATGGTGTAATTTGCTTGCAAAGTGCTAAACTTTGCAAGTGCTAAAGTTCTGTCCATGATGAGTATCTTAAATTGAAAGCTCTCTCTCTCCTTTCTTTTTGTTCATATGTAGTGTTTCTGCAAGACTTCATGACAGTTAATGATGTGTAAATTGTCTTTTACGTTGCTGGGAGTACACAGAGAGATTATCTTCTGTGTGGGCAGTGTGGTGATGGAAGTTTGGGAAAGGTATTTCAGTTACATCATTGTGCACAGTTCTTACTTAAATTATTTCAGTTCTGCTTTTCTACCAAGTCAGAAATGCAAGGAAAATCAGGATTTTTAGGCATTTTATATTAGAGCTGATGGAGGAGCTGGTTAAGTTAATAGGGCCTTTTGTAAGATGAAAAGTCTGAAGGAAAGGAAAAGAAAATAACCCAGTGTTAAGAGACATTTATGTTTTATAAATAGCAAACAAAACGAAGGAAGAGGAAAAAAATCTTTCAGCTCTGTAGCATTGACCTGCATAGTGTTTGTGTCTGTCAAATTGGACTGTTTTACCTTGCTTTCCAAAGAGTGTTGGAAAACTTTTGCATCTGTCGCTCTCCTTTGTCCCTCTTTTATCAGCCTTGATTATGTTGATGTCTGTATAGGCTCAAGCCCCTGCTGAGCTGTTCCATTGGCAGAGCCAGGTTAAACTCTTGTTGTGATGTGTATATCTGTCATCATACAGGCTGTGAGACCCTTAAAAGTCAGGGAGGAGAGTTTATGGCCTTTGTGAACCCTTAATAGTTTTGGTGCTGTGCTAGTTCATGGCTGTGCTCCCCACGTTGTGCTCAAGAGTATTTTTTAAGTGCTATTTAAGGTGATGGTTATAGCAATAGCTTGTACAAGCCCTCGTCTTTGTCATGAATTACACCTGAAGGAATACGTCCAGAAGTTTTCAGAACTGTTGGAAAAATCTAATTAGTACATTTGGTGTCAGAGAAGGTGGTCTGGTACTGGATGGGGAGATGTGTTCATTCAAGGAGACAACAACTGCACTGATTTCTGCAGAAATACTTCGAATTACACAGATAATCCAAAGTGGCTGCAGAAACAACTTGCTGTGTTAATACAAGGGATGTAGGTAATATCAGCCAATATCTGCCTGTTGCTTCTTTTAATGTATTTTAAAATTTCTTTCCTTATGAGCTTTTTGAGTCCAGCCTGTCTGGTCCTGACATTGGAGTTTGGGATACTTTCAGTACAGTGAAAGGGCATTTTGTCACATGGCCTGGGATCAAATGTTGTTGTTGCTTTAAGAGTTATGGTGGATTTATGTCTAACTACAAAAGAAAAAAAAAAGGTAGCAAACTTCAAGCATGCTCACTTTGATTTGAAGAACAGTAAATTCAAGACACTAATTTTATAAGTATATGGTAAAGCATGTTATTATCTGTACAAATTAAAAAATCCCAAGCACAACACAGTAACATGATGGTGGCTGTAGGGGTGAGATACCAGTTCATTTAATAATACAGTCTCTTTGTTCATCTGTCAATCAGAACGTCATCTGGCAATAAAAGAATCTGACTTCTATAAAATAATATTTATAGCATTTCATCTGCCATTTCTCCAGAAACAAATCTGCCTGAAAAACAGCTTATGGTGATGGGAAAGCTCATTACAATACATTAATTACATTCTGAAAAGCTTTCAAAAAAAGAGATTCAGTGAATTTGAGGAAAGACATTTGAATGTGAATAGTGAGAGAAATTCATCAGCATTTTTAAGTATAACAAACAGATTTATGTGTAAGTTGTCTTACAGTTTATGGTTACTGTCAAAGGATGTCTCCTTTGAATGTCCATAAAGAGAAAATTACTCAGTTGGATTTTGCCCCTCATGGGTGTTATTACCAGGTAAAATACAAAGTCTCAAGACAAAGCCTTTACAGGTCAAGAGGGATTAGAGCTAAGTCTTCAACCAAACTCTTAGTTCTCCAGCTAAGGTCAGAGAACAAGACAGTCCTTATCCATGTGGTTGTATTCAGTAGTCGTTGCACTATTTAATGGGGTAAATTGAGCCTGTATGTAGTGACGCACTTGAAAGAGGAATCTTTCTGCTCCATTCCCTGCATACAAGGAACTGAGGTCATCAGGAGCTTTCAAACGTGGGTGTTGAAAGAGAAACTTTCCATTAAAGTCTCTTTTTTCCCTCCTGCATCTTCTTAAATTATGATCAGTTTTTGTTTTAAATTTGGCAGACAAAATGATCAATAGATTGAGGGAAATAAAGTTCTTCCAGCTGTCTTCTGAAAGGTACATTTCACACCTTGATGCACCTCTTACTGCAAGTGGGTCTAGGTATGTGACAGCACTGCTTTTATAAATCAAATGACTAGGTAGCCCAAGTTATTACAACAGAACAGAGCAGTAATGGAAAATTTATCTTAATCTCTGAAATAATTATGCTGTCTTAACATGTCATGAAAATTCATTGGTATCTCTTAGTAACATTTATTCCCATTAGGAGCCTAAAAATAGAGTAATTTCCAATGTTTTACTATGCAAATGCTTTTCAAATTTCTTATAATTTTATTTTAGGAACTTCTAGGCAAGTTTGCCTTCTTTTCACTGGGTCAAAAAATTCTGTTTAATAGCCTCACAGCATAATAAAACTTAGAGTGGAATTTATGTTGTTGAAGATACTCTGTGGAACTGAATACATTCAAAGATGAGGGTATGTGAGGGTATATGATAAGGGCTTTAGTATGTTCCAACACAGGCTGCGTTTTATCCAGCCTTTGGTTTTGCCTTTTTTCCCACATTTTCTTCCTGACGAGGAAGTAAAAATAACTTGAGGATGGAAAGGAAGGTAGACTGAATCTCTTGCTTCAGCTGTGGATATGAACTAGGCAGGATGATCAAGTGGAGATGAAACTGTTTTATCAATGTGGGTCTTTGCTCTAAAGAAATAATTGAAAGTAACAATTGGGACTTTCCATCTAAAATGGATTTTTTTTATTATTATTAACTGGGGCATTTAACCATTAAGTGCCTTGTAAAAATGAGAGTGGAAAATCTGAGTTTTTGACAGGGGCAGGCCATAGGTCATGTTCAGTTTTTAAACTGAGCAGCGTGTCATTAATTCCTTTATTAGGAGATCACAAAGGGGGAAGAAGCACAGAACCACAACCTGCTCCCTCTCACATGATGATGTGAGTAGGTGGATCAGTAATTAACATAGAAGGACTTTAGCAGATACCTAAAGTACTTGGAACTCAAATGCCTGAATGCTAATTTTCCTAGTTGTTCTGAGCGTAGGAAAGAGCAATTGTGCAAAAATTGCTGTTATTACAATTTATAACACTGTTTTCCTTTTTTCTAAAGCTACTGACTTCAGCATCTGTTGAACACCTTGGAAGGCCAGTATAAATCCTGTTTTGGTAGAAATTATACATGATGTTTACATCATGAGCTACAGCTAACTGGGAGAGTAAAGAAAATGCATGCACATACCATAGTCTGCAGTCAGTGTGGACCTTGGGCCCGTTTTGCTAACAAAGCCAAACCTGCAACCACTGATTCAATCTACTACTGAGTAAAGCCCTCATTTCTTTTCACCTGAAACAGTTCTTTAGATAGAAAGGGTTCATTTAAATCCTGTATCTGAAATAATGCATCTTTCTTCTATCTCAGTAGGAGAGATACTCCCTTTGTCATAATTGCATGAAAATAACATTATTATTATAAGACTGTTTAGGTCTTGCTCTTCAATTTTTTGATTCAGAATGTCAAATGCAATTATTGAATTCAAACTTCAAGTCAGAGACTTAAGCAGTCATTTGATCTGAAGTAATTTCTATTTATATGTAGAACAAAAATTCTTTTAATAGGTACTCCTGACGTGTGTGAGTGATTAAGATAACATGAACATTCATCTTTGTGTGAATTTCAGCATGCATGGAAAATACATCCAATACTAGTGCACTAGAAATTCAAAGCTGCAAAGCTTGGGGATTTTCCCTTTATTTCATTAGAAAGTGATATTTTTGTAGAAATAATCTTTTGGGTAAGGCTATTTTTTGCAAAAAAAGGTCTGCTGGCTGAAGTCAGGATCTCAAGACAGACAGTAACACTGATGAAAATAAGGATGAAGGGCTGAAGTGAGGGTTGAGGGCTCTTGTTTCATGCAGCACTTGCACTGGCTGGCTGCCAGTGCCTGTTGCTTTTCCCCCTTCACTGTGGATAAACGGGGCTGGCCAGAGGGGTGAAGCCCCTGACTAAAGCAAGGCAATTTTCCCTCTAATTACCATGTTTTGTGGCTCAATTGAGGGAGTTGTCTGTGCTTTGCCTCAGACCTCATTCTTCTGAAGTCAGAGTAGAATGGGTGTGAGCCTCTCCAGAGTATCCTTGCCAAGGAGTTGGCACCTCATTGAAAATGTGGATCTTAATAACATCAGTCTAATGAAGAAGGTGGGCAATTCAGTTTGCTGTCATTACCTGAATGGGCGCACAGTTCAACTCTGTCAGTGTAGTGACTGTCACACTCCTTTGCCTGCGCAGCCCTGAAAAAGGGATTTTCACCTTCCTCTTTCCTTGGGGCCCAATTTGTATTTGCCAGCAATGGCCTGGGACTTCCTTGGTTAAGCAAGAGGGCACCAGCTGTGTAATTTGGGGCTGTTTGGTGGTGGAAGGTTGCAGATAACAGAGAGAGATTAGTAAGAGAAGTAGATTGCTTAGTTATCCTTTGCCAGAAGATAAAGGGATCAACCACTGTTGCCCAAATAAACTGATCTATTCCTTCTCTGTTAAGGGAGGGGATAGATTAGTTTATTTGGGCAACAAACATGTTATGAGGAAGATGAGTATTGGGTTGGTAGTTACACAGTGTTGGCAAGAGAAAGGAAAAGTCCTTCTGCACAGTTCTCCTTCCTCACTGCCAGCCTGGTGCCAGCCTTTCCCATCTTGTGGGCCAGACAGAGAAGCAGCAGAGGTTGTTAAGATGGTATGGGATGGAGTGGGGACACAGACAGGGAGACTGATGGTGAACTTTCAGGTCCCATACCACAGTGGAATGGAGGAGAGGAGGGCCCTCTCCCCAGGGACGGATGCTGAGGGAAGACCTGCCTCCACCAGCAGCACCACTGCTGATCCTTCCTTGCACAACCCAGAAATCCTCCACCCCCTTCCTTCCCAACCTCCTTCCACAGCTGCCCCAACCATCCTTCCCTTGGCTGCAGCTCCTTCAGTCTCTCCAGCCCCCATGACTCTCCCTGAGCTCTTGGTCCTGCTGTTGAAGGATCAAATCAGATCACAAAACTACTTTAGTTGTCAGAGCTTGGAGGAGGGTGAAGATGCTTCTCTGGATAAGGATGTGGGCAGTGTTCTATCTGACCTTGATCAAGTTAAGTATTCTTGGTAAGATATCAGGGATAGGTGAAATCTCCATCCAAGGGGATAACAGCACTTGTGGAGTTTTATGGTCAAACTTGGTGGTAATTGAGGAAAAAAATGAACTGTATAGATCATACTGCAATGTGATATGCCATTCACACTGCAATGGAATTTGATGGCATAGTGAAAGGTCTGGAAGGTTTATGGTTTGATATAAAACATTAAACATGCCATAAGTCTTGGGTTAAAATAACTGCACAGAGAAGTGCATGCTGTAAGGGAATTGAGAAAATACATGTTCAGAGAAAAACACATTTTTCACATCAGCCAGGCCAGGCATAGTTTCTTATGAAGTGAATTGTTTTCAGTGTTTGGAACCAACAGAAGTAATTTAAAAATTCTGGGTTGAAGCATAGAGATTTTATTTAATACCTTTCATAATGACTGTGTGATTGTGATGATGAATTATTGAGGGCTTTTTCACTAGGAGTCTGCAACAACAAGATAAGGCAATAATCTATTTCTGTGCTTGTGGACATGTATTTGGCATTTTGATTTTTCTAATTTTTTTTTTAGTGAGTCATGAAAGCTGTATGATTCATTAGCAGGTTAGGACAAAATGATTATATTAGGTCATTTCACCAGTGTCAGGATGTTATTCTGTAATTTTGAGTGTTTTCTCAAGTAAGACTCCATTCAGGCATGACTCAGAAATAACTTAATAGTGAAGATATTGATAAGTGCTCTAAATCCATCTGTGGTAATTTTTGTGCCCAAGAGACTGGATGATTTCTTTTCCAGTAGAGGTTTGAAAGTAAGATTTCTTATTGAACCGTAAGCAGGAACATGTCTGGAGCTAAATCAGTTTTTAATGTTTAGGGATTATTAGTTTATTTGCTTTTTATTAAGGTATTAATGATTAGTAGCTTTTTGTCATCACTTGTGTGTAGTGATGCAGTAGAAATGGTGATGCTGTGCCATAATGAAACTAATTCAGGAAAAGGCTAAAAACCAGCATTAAAATATACCCAACAAAAAACCCAGCAGTGCCAGTTACAGGTTTTCTTAATTGCTAGTATAGGTAAAAAAATTTGAAGGCAGAAAAAGCAGCATTATCCAGAACAGCAGCAAAGACAAATTTTCATTGCTCTGAGCTGCTGACACCCAGGTAATTCATAGCAGCACTACCATGGGAAGAATCTGCATATAAGTGTCAGCATATAAAACTAGAAATGAAACATATATATGGACTTGCAGCAACCTGTCTATAATCATGTAGGGTCTATGAACTGCTGACTCATCTGGCAGGAGCTTTGGTGGGGGATTTTCTTCCTCAATCCACTGTTGCTGTTTCTATATCTCTTGTCATTTTGGATATATTGAAAACTGTGACACTGAGTAGTTCACAGAAGACTAGTATGACAGAATGTTCTGTTTTTTACAGAAATCTTGTAAACGTTGTTGAAACACTTTTTTGCCAAGTAAATTTCCATCTACTAAGAATCCTTTTCCACTCACAAAGTAAGGTGATGTTTTTCTGCTAAGTGTCCCATTATTCCAAGCTCTACAATCAATCTCTTTACACTTTATTTTGAACTGTGCAAATGTTGTCCAGAATTTGAGTGTGGCAGTTGATTGATGAACTGCAGTAGCTTTGGTTGGTCAAGTTTGTTAATGTGTATGTGTCTCTCCTTTTTTCATTTTCCTCATACAGAGAACTCCGGATAGTGACAGGAGAATGGTTTTTTGAAGAGAGAGCAAAGCGCTACAAACAATCAAATCTTGGAACTGATGTTGTCAGACAGTCAATCCTTCACAAATTCCCAGGTAGGGACCTCATGAGGGAGATATGCTTGTGCTTTAGATGTTCAAAACCTTGTTTCTTGAGTGTTTGACTTGTATTTTATTCCTGACTGAAGTATAATCAGTATTTTAATCTTAAATTTTTATTTGCGCCTATACAGTGATTTATGAATTATTAATATTCAGGAAAAGTAAGGCCTATATAAAAGAAGTATTACTGTAGAGATAGGGAGCTGCTGAAAACTCACCATCCAAACAGATGGACAGTGTTATTCAGCTGCAAAGCCCAGCAGCAGAAACTCTGAAATTTGTTCTCAGCTCCTGCCAGGAAGTTTGGCTGTATGGAGAGATCTCAGCCTGGTCATTTTTTGCCTTTTGCTCTCTTATTTGTGATAGTGGTGTGTAAAAACCATTCAAATTTCAGCTCTGAAGAAGAAAGGTAAGTTTGAGTTCCCTTGCTATCTGCTGGGGCATAGGCTATATCCAAGCTACGTGGTATTCAGACTTTCCTTTTGCCCAGGTATCTCAAACAAGCTGCACCTGCACTTTAGGTACAGTAAATTGTCTGTCTGTCTTGGCCAAGCTCAGCCCAGTGTTTGTGAGCTGCTCTGGGACCTTGCAGGGTATCACAGGACACTGGTGTAAGAAATAGGAGTTTTTCCTGAATGCTAAGGTTTGTACTCACTTAACCCCTTCACTCTGAACACAGAAGCTGTTAGGTAGTCTGTTTCAGATATAGAATTTATGGCCAGTTTTATCCCCCAGCTTGTGAGGAGAGGGACTGGTTTACTGCCACTGGAAAAAATACATAGTGCAAACCTGCTCCTTGGAAAACACAGACCTTACCAATATCACTGTGCTTCAGAAGCTGTAAAACTGGCAAGTCTGTAAGTTCTCAATATTATGTCAGTGGTCAGATTGGGTATTTCATGATTTGCTACTTGATAGATATATTGAAAAATATATTTAAACCATTTTTCCCATACCTTACTCCTAGTTGAACAAACATTTTAATTATGAAAACCTTCTTTCATTCTTCTATTCTACAGTATAGAAGATACTGTACATTTCAAAATTAAATTTCAGGTCCTTTGGTTATTAAATATCGTCACTGATAAATTTGGAAGCGTGGTTCAAGACAAGAGCTGATAAGGAGAAACATCTCAAGCTAAAGTTTTATTTCGTTTATTTAATTTCATTCAGATCCCCCAAGGTTTTTTCATTATCTTTTTCTGTAGGTTGTTTGACCTGTGCTGTGTTTTTTGTGCAGAAGTTCACTTTCTATTTTCTTTCTCCCTCCACTGCAGACACAGTTTCCAATGTAGATGACGAAAGAACATTCAAAGATCAACCCCAAGGAAATGAAGAAAGAAAGTCAGATGTATCAGTCTGCTCCACAAATGGGCACAAATCTGTCTTTGGCAGACCTAGAAAGATTGGGTAAATCCTTTGGTTTTCTTGTTTTTTGTTTTGGTTTCTGGTTTTTCGTTTTTTTTTTTTTTCTTTAAACTGATAAATCTAAAAGCAGCTGTATATGGTTGGATAAGTTTTCTTTTGAGTTCTTCCACATCAGACTCAAACTTCCAGGGACTAGAAACAGCCTTCATTTAAAGGTGTATTTACTATATTTAGATTGCTGTTTCCTAGGAAATGCAGCAGTAATTGTCCTTCAGCTATAAAGGTAGCAGAAAAAAAGTCAATTTTACTTTTGGATTTTTCTTCTTCCTACTCAAAAGTAACAGAGTGTCATAAAGGCAGGCTTGCCAGAGAAGCAAATACAAAATGGTCTTTGTAGCACCTGGTTTTAATGTATGCTCAGTTTGGCTCACAAGACAAATTTTCCTTTGAGCTTCCAGCTGTGCAAGTACAGCCTAAGAGGGTGTGTGTGACAGTGAATAGATAGAGCTGCTGCTGCTCATCCTGCAGAGTTCAGCCCCAGTTTGGCTGTGCCCTTTGAGGGGCACTCCCTCTCAGGGGACACAGGCAGATGCATTGACTCTGTGATTGCACAAGTGGTGTCTGGACCTAGCTTGAGGCTGTTGGGTGAATGGGAAGAAAACCTGGATGGAAGTTCATACCATGGCTGGAGCCTCTATGGTAGCTGGAAAACTTTATTTCTGTTGAAAGGAACAACACATTTTTATCAGGCATCTGCAAGATAGGGCAGGGGATGCTTTCCACGGCTTTTTGCCTTCTGAGGAGAGATGAGAATGGAATTACCTGCTCCAGTGACTCCAGAAATTACCAGAAGTGATTTATCTCTCTTTAATATAAGGGGAAAAGAGCATCAAAACACCTCTGGCCTCTCAAATTATAGTGAAGAAAGAACCAGCCTAAAATCCTCTATAATAGACTTAGATTTTGCTCTGAGTCATGCTAAGTGGTAGCTATAGTAAAAGGGCATTAAAATTTACTCTTCTAATCCTTCTTCCGTTTTAATCGTTTAATCAAACCAGTAAGTCATATTCCCTTACAAGAAACAATTGTTTTTATAATTGTTATTTATTTTAGTGGTGCTGTTTCTGTTTGTGGGCAGAAATGTTTTCAGTGGTGACATTCCCCATAACAGAATTTTAATCTTACAAGAATTTGTCTTGCTTTTCCTAGTATATTTGGTGGCCTCTTTTAGAAATATTTCATTATTGTTCCTCTTCCTTGCTTGCTTTTTCCTCCCTCATGTTTCACATTCATGTATCTCATGAGAGAATTTGTTTTAGCAAGGCTCTTTTGGGGTCAGCTGCTACTGACAGTGTAATGGGATAACTTATCAGTCTATTGTGGTTTGTAAGGTCATGAGGAACATTATTACTTTGCAAAATTTCATTTATTTCTCTCCCACTAGGCCATGCTTTCCAGGGTAAGGGGGTGATGCTATGTTTTTTAGAAATGGCACATTTGGGGCATTTGATGCATATAATTCTAGAAATATCTAAAGAGAAAATACATACAGCATAATTTTCTACAGGAAAATACTTTGCTAACTATAAATTCCCCCCAAAAGAGAGAATAATTTTCACAAAAGGCAGTTCTGGTTCTAAGCTCAAATAGAAGAAATTTTTTAGTGTTTTGGTGTCTTAAAATGCACTTTGTAGTAAATATTATGCTTTCCCCCCCAGCAACCAGTTTCATAACCAGATTTGGGGCTCTGTTGACCTTTACATCCAGACTTGTCCATAGCTTAGGTGAAATTAATGGACTGTGCACATCACAATTTTGAAAATCTTTTATTCCCTGTTCTCAACAGGAGGGTTATCAGGGCAGTTACCAAAGGAGAAATTACATTTGGAAAAGATGAAGGTGAAAGCAGCAGAGGCTCAGAGGCTGAAATCCCAAGTCTGCGTGGTGGGAAATCAGCTCCGTGCTCCGAGAGGTGAGCAGGAGTCCGGGACCGACCTGGGGCATGTGCCAGTGCCCTGGGCTGCTTTGTCTCTTTGGATGTTCAGCACAAATGTTGTCTGAGAAACAAAGCTTATCACAGAATCACAGAATGTGTAGGTTGGAGGAGACCTTCAAGATCATCAAGTCCACCCTAGCCCTAACACCTCAACTAGATCATGGCATCGAGTGCCACATCCAGTCTTTTTTTAAACATGTCCAGGGACGGTGACTCCAGCACCTCCCCTGACAGACTATTCCAGTGTTTAATCACTCTTTCCATGAATGCTTACAAAACAAACAAAAAGCACCAAAAAAACACCCAACAAACAAAAAAAAATTATCTCCACTCATCTTATTTTACTCTCCTGGTGTTTGGCTGGTGCCCAATGTCAGTGTGTTGTTTTTGTTTTCTGGCTTTTCATTGATGAGTTGTGTTCATCTTACAGAACTGGGGCTCTTTGCTTTTCTTTACTAATGAAATGTTAATTGATTACAATTTGTTTTCTTCTTCAAAGGCCGTTTGCCCTTCTCTTTCCATAATTATTGTCCCAGTTACTTTATCATTCTTCTGGGCTTAAGAGATCTCTGCTAGTGCCTCTGATGGCATCACAAATTCCAAGAGCAACATTCCTGTCATGTCCTACCTTCAAAATTAAACCAAAAAGCAGTTCCTTTTTCCCTTGTTCAGTTGGATACCCTACCCTGGGTGTTGACCCACATTCTTTGCTCAGGTGCACACACCTAAAAATTTTACAATTTGGATTGAAAAAATAATAATAATTTGCTGTAAGTTCTAATAGCAGTTTCCTGTCTCTAAACTAGTGTTTGTGGGAGACTCCAAAGAGATATGAAGGAACAAAGGATAACAGGTAAAAGGAGCATCATGGAGTTTAGTATGCACACAGATAAACCCTCATGTTCAAGCAAGAACTTGCTTCTCTTTGTTACCTAAAATTCAAATCCCAATTTCTAGATGTTCTGCAATTACCTAAAGCTGATGGTGGCAACTTTCTTGACAGTTGATAATTTGATTTCTTTTTTTTTTTTCCCCACTGGGTACTGCAGCACCTACCAGCCAATCCAGCTTTCAAGTTAGTTGTTTTCTTTAATCCATCCAGTTCACTATTTTTTTTTTTAACTAAGCATTTTAGGCCACCTATATCTCACCAGACCCATACCTGACTTCTATGAGACCAGAAGTAGAATTTTTATTGGTTTTCTGTATCTTCATTGAATAGAGTAGAGATAAGTGAAAGATCTAAGAGACAAAACCTCGGGAATCTGGTGTCCCTGCTGCTTAATACTGAGGTTATGCAATATTAGTAGCTTTCTCTGAGAGTTTACCAGGGTAAGGACAAAGGGATGCTTGTGACAGGTCTGTGCAGCTCTTCTTGTGTGCCAAACTACCAGAAAGTTATCATCCAGTTAACCATAAATGAAGCAAAATAGTTTTGTTTGGGTGGTGGAATTCAGCACCTGATAAACTCTCTGTACAGATTGAGGAGTGAAGTAGTCTATAAAGACAGCTTTTATGTTTGATTGCCTTGTTCCACTTTCACATAAATCATCATTTCCTAGCTGTTTCCCAGAGCCAAAGTGCAAGACTTGTTAAATTAGGTGTATTGAGTGATTCTGACAACTTCTTCTCTATTTGTCATCTCATTCTCACCCAGTGAAATTGGTGTCCTGTGCCAAAGTCCAGAGTAACATTTTCAAAATTGGTAGTATTTCACCTACCAGCAGGGAAATTAAGAGAGAATTCTTACTCTTTTTAAACATTTCTGTTTAAGAGAAGATGTATTGAACTTGGAAGAAGAAAACCCAGGCCATGAATTCACCTCTTCTACTGGTTTATTTCTACTCCAGCAAAAATGTTTACCGCTGAATGCTGTAAATATTTTTGCAGCTGAATGAACTGGGGGCCTGCATCAGGTGAACAAGATACTTCTAGGAGAAATAGTGTGGGAATTTCAGGCTCTTTTACACAGGCACTCCACCCCACTGCACGCAGGTCTTGCCTACTACCAAGAGAAGCCTGGCAAACTCACAACACCATTTTTCTGTTGTCTACTTAACATGTATAAAATGTGTCAAAACTGTCTCTGATAGGAGAGTGAAGTGAGAACTAAGAAACATTTTAAAATAATTTTCTTTGTTTGAAAAGGTTAAAAAAGTGCAACAGATTACCTTTTCTAACCCTCAATGTTGACATAGGTTTACCAGTATTTTCTAAGAGAAAATGTTCCATGGAAAAATTTTCACCTCTTGTGATGTTAGACAGCAACTGGAGCCTGGTGCACTGATCACAGATGATTTTTTGTCACTTTCACTAAAGTGAAGCCTCCAAGAAAACCCGTCCAGTCTTCCTAAATTTCTACATTGGTTGAAAGAATCAGCCAGTTTGGGCCTAGAGTCATAACTGCAACATAAACATGACAGTGAACAAGTTGGTGTTTTTCTGAAGATAGAGAGATAGATAGGGAGAGAGAGAGAGATAGATCGATGTATGGATGGAGACAGATACACAAGGATTTTAGAGTTTCTGGAGATAGTGCTGGCATTAAAATTGCTGTAGAAGTATCTATAAGTGTCATGTTACTGTAGTTTCCCTTTGCAGCAATGGAACAGCCTGGTAGGAATGGTTGCATGAGTTGTTCCTCCTCCGTCCTGCTGGATGTGAATGCAGTGTGGATCGAACGGGGACAAACACAGCCTGGACAAGAGCTGCCCACTCAGACCATCTGCAGTTCTGGTAGAAGCTCTGACAATAATTGTGTGACTTGTATGTGTAAAGCCATTGTAGTTCATCTTTGCCTGTGTTATTTTCTTTCCAGGCGATCCCCCAGCTCAACAGGGCTCTGTTACTCTCCTAAAGTTACCACAGCGCTTTTCTTGCAGCGGTTTTGCTAAACGAGCCGCCTTGCTTTGCTCAGACCATTAACTCTTCCCTCCCCCTGTCTCCACCGCAGAGGGAGCACGCTTTCCCTGGGCAGCAGCGGTGCAGGAGCTGCTGCAGGACATGCAAGGGGCAGAGGCAGCGCTCCCAAGGCTTCCCTGCCGCGCTCGCCGGCGCTCAGCGCCCGCAGCATGACCGCGGACTGCAGCGGGGTAAGGGCGGGGCAGGGACAGCGCCAGGGCTGGGCTGGGATCTGCCCCCTTGGATCTGTTTGTAGCACTGCAGGGACCAGCCTGACAGAGAAAATCTGATTTCTCCCTGCGTTCAGCTGGGGGCTGTGGAGAATCTCTGCCGGAGCACAGCTTGCCGTGCTCTTATCAGTGATGCGGTTTTTGGTTTGGCAGGAGTTTCTCTTTTGTCTATAAATTGCTATGGGTGTCCAGCATTAGATAATCAGTTACAGATTCTGAGCTGGAAGGCACAAGGGATGGGAATAAGCATTTTTTGACACTTTGGAGCCTTGAGTAAGTGCTGTGAAATAACTTTCACAGTGGGAGAATCTAGCATTCTCCCACTGACTCCTAAGTGAAACTTTGTAAGTCCAGCACGTGCAGAAAATCAGGCCAAAATAATTTTATTTTATTCTGATTTGGACACTGAGCTCTGCATAAATTATTCCATAACACAAAATGTGAGACAATCACGTCATCAGAACAATTCCTCTCACGTGCTGTTAGGGAGGTATTTACCATTACTCTTGGGAGGTATTTACCATTAATGTTTGGAAAAAAAGATGAGTGTTTAGATCAGAGCTCTATTGAATGCATCGATTTTCTTTCTAACTTCCAGACACTTCGTCTAATATCTTGTCTTTCCTAATAAAAAAATAAGTGTATATGAAGAGCAGTTTTGGGAGCTTTAAATAAATGAATAGTTGTTTTATTTATATTCTTGTCTTCACATAAACTTGTTTTCAAGTGCATTAGATTTGTTTGAAAAATCCATTTAATTTAGATGGAGTTATGTTATTAGCTTTTCTTTTACAGGCAAGAAGTCATAATGATATCAAGAATATTGGCTTTATTTAAGGGGGTATACTGGCATAATTTAATAAGTTCAAGTGTGCTTGTTTTTGCCCTGGCTGAAATCATTATGCTAGTACAAAAAGCATAGGTTTTGTCTTTTTTTTTTTTTTTTTTTTTTTTTTTTTTTTTTTTTTTCCCTGAGCTGAGTGAGCTTCTAATAGATTTGAGTGTTTCTTTTTCCTGATACTTTACTCTGGTTCTTCAGCTGCAAACTCAGAATGTAAGCAAGAACTGCATCTTTGTGCAAATTTTATGCATCATCAGTGCTAAGCAAAACAGATTAGAATGGAATCTAAATATATTCAGTAATGTTAAAGGAGCTTTGGAGATCTGGAATCTAATAGAAATTATGCTTTTATAAATCTGGGTTTTGTACTTATGGCATGTGCATTTTTCCTCTTGGGCAGGACACTGACTTGGAAAACAGCATGATTATTCCAGCAAGTGGAAGTGTACCTGAGGATTTAGTTAAGAAGCACTGCAGGAAACCATCTGAAACACCTTCCATTGCAGTTTCTAGGATATCTTTGTCATCAGGCAAGTACAAAGTCTTTTTCTTCTTTCTGGCCTTTATTATCAGAGGATAATAAATAACTCTGCTCCTTTTTTGCTCTTAAAACATGTTAAAAGACCAAGTGTAAGTTTCATAAATCTGTTCATTCTGAAAACACTTCCCTTTTACTAATCAAGTTCATACCCCTTCACAAGTTTTACATTAAAAAATGGTAATCCTTACCCCAGAAACATTGGTAAAATGCTCTTGTTAGGTAAATCACATGCTCTTACTGTTGTTACAAGATTTCATTCACAACTGCACGTTGTTCAATCATTCTCTGTGTGCCCCCTGTATGAAATACAACCTGTATATGTATACTATGTATAGCTATGCTGTCATTACATTTCACACCCACTTTGCCCAGAAGCAAATTTGGGAAACAATGAGTGGTCAGAGAACAAGCCCCCCACAGACTTCTTGTCTGTTCATTTTTGCGTGTGATGCTCTGAACCTCAGAGTAACATCCATCCACCCATCCATCCATCCATCTGTAATTTACCTCATTTCACTGGAGGCTGGCAGGTAGAAAGGGCTTACACAGGAAGGTTCTGTCACAGCCACTTTGCAGTAGTGGCTGGAGATCCTCTTTTTCCTCTCTGAAATGGGAGGCAGGAGCACTCTGCACTCTTCTGTCTCCCCCAGGCACTCAGTCAACTTCCAGCAGGGCTGATGGAGAGGTTTGAGTTTACAGGCTTCTCTCTGGAACACAGCAGGGTTCACTTTATTGTAGCTGGATTTGGCCTAGTGATGTATTCCACAGACCTAATCCAAGGAAAGAATGTTCCTTACCTCAGACATTTCAGCTTGAAAGCATCAGAGTTTCCTTGAGAATATTGTTCAGTGCAACTCCAGGCAGAGGTGTTACAGATGGCTACTTACTTAGGCAGTAAAAATTCTGCTGCTCTTGCTACCTTACAAAATAAAAGCTTTCCTGGTAGATAAGAACTGACCTTGTGTTACCAAGGCAGATGGATTCTGAACAAAACTGTAGGCAACTTGGGAACAGGCCTCAGGCTCTGCATTGTCTCCTTGGCAGATCTCAAAGGACATTTGACTCAGGAGGGTGACCTTCCCTGCCACATCAGCTGTAGACCAGATAGAAGATGGACAGTTAAAAACCTTTCAGATTCCTAAGTGCAGGATCTAAAATTGCTCTCTTCCCCCTCTTTTCTTTCCAAATATATTGAAACAGTCACACAAAAGACTTATATGGGGAGGACTAAGAGGTCTTAGAGAAAGATTTTTCTATGTCTTATGCTATACAGTGAAAGAGAGACCTGTAGGACTGAGAGAAACTGCTGGAGCTCTTGAGACTATTTATTTCCTCCTGATTTCTGCACCAGGAACACTGTTAATGACAGAAGTACTTTCTACATCCATCTGTATCCCCAGTTGCTTGATTCTGATGCAGATGCTGGGGAGATTTTGGTGGTGGTGGTAGATGTGGCGATCACTGTGAACACTTGGACTGTAAGTTTTGCAATATTCCAGGCTGACAGGCCTACCAGAGAAAGTCAAAATCTTGATGATCTGTGGCATCATCCACAGACGACAATCCCAGTAGATAAATAAATCATTCAGGGGTAAAATTATTGCCCAGAAGGCTGAGCAGCATCAGAAAACATGTTTCTCCATTTATCATAATGGTGTTCAGTTGCCATAGTTTTTGACAGATAACTAAAATACTGTTTTAATTTTTTTTTTGTTGAAAACCATTGGGGTTGGGACCATACTTGTATGGAAGATGAAATGGAATATTTCTGTACAAACTATAGCAAACATTTAAATTGTTTTTGTTTCCCAGACCGTAGCCGATCTGAGATAGATTTGAGTGAATCTTTCTCTGAAGGAAATGAGGACACCCTGAGCACAAGAAGCAAATCTGTGCCCAGTGCCTTGGATCAGGAATTGGTGAGTTATAAATATATAAATGTTCATCTGGTGGAAATTCTGTTTGTTTGGACCAATGAAAGCAGGACTTTATGTGTATCTATATGAAATATGGGTAAGGGAGAACATACTTTCAGGGATATTTAATGAGTTTTTTAATAGTGTCATCTTCTGAGTATGTTTGCTATAGAGTGATTTCAATGAACAGTCATGGTTCCAATTTGTTTTTAATTTGCTGGGTGTTTGAGTTCACACATGAAAGAAACTTAGTCTGAAAATAAATTCCAGGCACTAAATTGCACATGCTCCAAAATTCTGTTAATTGGTATTTTCATAAGTTTTAATTTTGATGCTGACAAAGTTCACAGTTTAAAGGCTTTAATCTTTGTCTGGTTTGGTTTCCCAGTTATCTGTATTTTTAGCAGGAAGACCCAACTTTCTGTTCAGGCAATGTTGCTTACCTCATCTTCCTGTTGACTGTTCTATGCATCTCTCTGCCTTTTTTTCTGTATTCT
The DNA here is from genome assembly GCA_024734555.1 of Trochalopteron elliotii. Lineage (NCBI taxonomy): Eukaryota > Metazoa > Chordata > Aves > Passeriformes > Leiothrichidae > Trochalopteron > Trochalopteron elliotii. The sequence goes on from JANPWX010000110.1 coordinate 38,281, forward strand.
ATGGATTGCTTTTCCTGAAGTGATTCACAGCTTCCATCTCCTCTTATGCACATTTCCAAGACAGGCAATTTTCAGATGTGCATCAATGCTATAAAAGAACATCCAAGCTTATTAAATATGCATGAGGGGGAAAAATTTATTTAAATAATTCTTTATCTAATCACAATTTATTCTAAAATTTCCAAATGTGTTCTTGTAGCTTATGCATTTTGCCTGTCATCATAATCCTGCCCTTCCATTGGCTCTTTCCAGAAGACCATTGGCCATTGCAGATGTCTCCCCTTTCTGTAGTGTTGAAATTTGAGTCTTGGTGGAAAACCATGTGTTGGGATTTCCATCTTTTCTTGGATTAGTAGCAGTCAGAGAATGTGCCTGCAGCATTGTTTTGGGTTTATCTTTAAGGAATTAACAAAAGACCTTCCTGTGTGTCAAGTGTTGGTGGAAGAAAAAGTTCAAAAATAAGTGGTTCATTTTTAAATTGTAATAAAGAAAAAGGATGCAGTCTTTATTAAGAAGTTGGAAAATAATGCAGGTTTTATATTTCTTTATATCTGTTCTCTGCTCTAACTGACAGTTGCAACTCAGATATTTCTCTGAGGCAGCTGCCAGAGATGAATAATCAAAAGAAGTTTTCTGTTCTTTGATTTTTGTCTTCTTAATCAGAGATTTTGCTCTGTATTTCTTTCTTGCTGACTCTGAATGAAATTTCAGATTGCATCTCTGCAACTCTATAGCTTCTTTGCTAGCACAGGAGATGTCTCTTGTGGCATAACCTTGATTTAGCTGCTCTGGAGCCTGGTGCCAATTCCCCTTTAAAATTCATTCATAACAGGAGTCACAGATCTCTGATTTTACCCATATCCTTGCTTTCTCTGCCTTATGAAATGAACTGATTGCATTCATCAGCTTTTGTGTTACTATATTCATTTAGGGTCGTTTGTCTCACAGGAGTCCTTCAGAGTCTTGTCCCATATTCATTATGGATGCAGTGGTTTGAGATTAAAGCTGTATTCCTGCTGGAATTTAGTTTATTAGCTTGCATGAAAGAGACAAAAAGAAAGGTATCTGATGATGCCTATCTATCTGATGATGTAACAACAGCTTCTGCAGCCTGAGAAAAGCTGGGTTTTACCACCTTTTCTTCTAGCTGAGGTCCTTCAGTCTTTTATTCCTGGGTGATAGGAGCTGGTATGGGAGATGCCACATGTCAATAGGATATGCTGATTGCTGGAATTTATCAGCTGAAAGGATGGGAAAAGGCTTTTAGCTACTTTGCTCCCACCTTTATCAGGGAAACCCATCACCCATACAGAGAAGTCAGCTGGAAAATGGAATGGATATTTTGCTTCTCTAACTTAGTATTGCTTTTGATAATGAAAAGGGTCAAGCCCCAAAACCCACATGGTGTGGTACAGATTTATCAGGGAGCATGGGGAACCAGTTAATCCAGTGTTGTGTTCAAGTGTAAGCACCTTTTCTAGACAGGTGTGTGTTGAATTCCTGACCAAGCAGTGTTCATTACATGCTCAGCTGCTTTTTTAAGAGTAATTGGATGATGTGCATTTTATAGTCCCCACTGGAGATCATGAGATTCTTATCTTACTAGCTCTAACTCTAATAAGCTAATAACACCAACCAATTACATAGTTGCAATTCTGTAGCACCTCCTGAGAAATATAATCGTTGTGGTGCAAAATAAATTAAGAGTGTAAATTAAATATTAAGCTTTTTTTTTTTAAGTTTTAGATTTCTGCTTGCAGACAAAAATTGGTATTCAGCAGTTGTTAGGACTCTGTGGAGCAATGTTAGCATTTGAGTTTCTAGGCCTGAAACACCCCAATCTGAAGATGTTGCCTTAATTTTTTTCCCCTTGTGTTTAATTATTTTGCAGTAAAAATGTAGCATTGTTTATTTTCAAGTTCACTGGCATGCATACAACAGTGTAAAGGAAAGAGTTTTTCATGTATAGAATTCCTTCTTCCTGTTCCATGGACAAGTAAGAAAACTGTATTCTTGTTCCAAATTTAAAACTAGACTACATCACCTGACATCTGATCTCAATGAGGGGAGTAGAAATTACAGGTGGAGTCATTTTGGGTTTGGTTTTGTTTTTTTTTTTTTTTTGTCTTATTTCAGCTTTTTGGGAAGTTTTACTTTTGAATTATTCAACTGTCTCTCTCCCTGAAATAGTTTGCTCTGTTGTGCCTAGGTCTCCAAGGATTTTTCCTTTCATTTAGTATAAGGTATCTATTGCTTCCTTTTCTTTCTGTGGGGTGCTAACAGTGCCTTCAACACACTAGAAAGATAAGAGACAGGCAGAGCAAGCTCATGGTAAAAACATGAAATTAAGTGTTTTCTTCAGTATGTAAATTTTGGTGATAGCTTGTTCTGATTTCTCGCTGCTCAATATAACATATGCAGTAACAATTGGAAAGCAGTAACAGAAAATCACTTTTAGGTGGTTTCATATCTGTTCAGTCACTGGAGCAAAGGAGAAGAGATGTAACAGCCAGTTTTATGTAAAGTATGGCAAATGTGCTGCAAATTTTTTATGTAAACTGTGAATTCAACTCTGCAGCAACGCTTCACTCTGCTCTATTTTTGCTGATTAGCACAGAAATCTTTGAGACTCCTGAATTTAATACAGTGTTTCTGTTTAGTTTCAAAGAGTGAGAGCAGCTAAGCAAAAGAGAATGAGGTAGGTCAAAAGGTGAGGTTTTTACAGCTGCAAAGCAGATATAAGGAAGTTGAAAATTGGACTTCCATTAAAATTAAAAACAAAGTCTTTCAATATATACCTGACATAAAGCTTATGGAAACAGTGAGATTTTCCAAGCTATGCCTAATAGGATTATAATTGTGTTCAGGCATTTTTTCATATTATTTTAAGTAAAAGTTAAGAGTCCCATTAGGACCATCAATCATATCTAAAGATTTGGTTTAGATTTTACTTTATTCCTGTGTTTAAACAATGAAAATTCTTTTTTTTCTGTATATAGATAAAATTGCTGAACTTCAGTCTTGCTTATTAAAATTCAAGCACCCATATGGAGCTGTGCAATTACTGATTCTCCACCTTTTTACTATTAATACAATACAGAAATTTAATGATTTTGCAATATGCTTACCGACTGGCTTGATATAATAAGACATGAAATGTATGTGTGAAGATTTTCAGTTCTTAAACAACTGAATCCTGAAACCAGAGTTGTCTCTTCCCCTTGTGTTCTGTGTCTGTGCAAAGATGTGGAAAATGTGAATCAAAATTCCTCTACAGAAGAGAATTTGAATGCATCCAGCAGTATCTTCCTAAAGAGAAAAACTTGTGAAACAAAACTAAGTGACAGAACCTGACCAAATACAGTGCAGAACATGACAACTAAAATGTCTGTTTGTCATTTAGGGTTATCTGGATGAAACAGAAGAAGATATTGATGACATAGTGGCCTCTTGTTATCCAGGAAAACATGAACATATGACAAGTGGATTATCAACAGTAAGATCTTGGGTAGAAAACATGCATTGTCCTTCCACAAAAGACCATATTTCCTCCAGAAAAGAATTTATTTCATATCATAAATCACATTCATCTTTCATTCTACACTTGAGAAACATCTTTTAACATTCAGATAGACTTTCTATTATATTATTAATGCTGTTCCAAGCTAAAATGCTGTTCTCTGCAGGGCATGGAAAGAGAAAACCATTTTGCACACTCATTAGCAGACTTCCTCACATGCTCAGGTTATTATCAAGCTTACATGTGGAGAAAGCAAACCAGAGGTGTTTGCAGTGTGTGACTGCTCAGCTTTGCAGAGGAGAACTTGATCTTAATTAAACTGAGAGAAACAAAGAGAACAAGGCTGTAGGGAGGGATTTTCCTTCTCAAACTGCCTTCTGATTTTTTAGGTTCTTGGGACGCAAACATTTGTCTGTGTGTTTGCATACATCCCACTTCCATGGAATCATTGCCCATCCCCCATCTCAGCTTCTCTCATTCTTCACGGCATGGTTGCTATGCCACTCACATCTGGAAAGTATTTTCCTTTACTGCAGGAGAGAGGTGCTTGGGAATTAGGTTGGTGACAATAAAGGGATAATTGCACCTGATGGTAGCAACAAAATTGGTATAAGAAGTCTTCTGCTGTTCATTATGCAGTCTGTTATTCACTGGGAAAGAAAATAGGTAATAAAAGCAGCCTTTAACATGTCTAGTTTATTACTAGCTGCTGTGCATCTCATTTTTGGGATCTGTGGGCAACTGATAATATCTTCAGAGAATCCTCTCTGGCCACTCTTCTTCATGGCTTGTGTCTAAGAATAACTCTGGACTGCACAATGCTGCAACAAATTCAACGTAGAGATTGTGAGTGCTGAAGAGGATGAAGAAAGATGAATCTGAAGACTAAAAGGGAGGAGAAAATCAGATCTACAACAATAACCAAAGAACTGTCCTTTCTAGATTGTATCCCCTTTAGTCTGTGCAAACAAGGCCAAGGGAATCTCCAACAAAGCTCTTGATCCCAAAAAATGGAGTTGGCTGAACTTAAGCTTGGCTTACACAGGGAGAAGAAAGGGCTGAGAGTATTAACATCACAGAGCATTTGGATGTCTCAGATCTGGCCGTGTCAGACCCTTTTTCCCTCTGATTTTTGTAGTTCACAGAGACAGACCCAGCAGTGAGTGCAGCTCTTCTCACCACATCAGAGTTGAGCACCTGTAGCCTGTGGGCACTGGGTTGATTACACCCACTTAGCCTGGCAAGGACTCTCAGCCTCCAGTGCTTGCTGCTCCCAGGGATTTTATAGACAGAATCATTTTCATTTCCTCTAAATATTGATAGGAGGGTTGCAGGCCCTCCTCTGTTAGGCCACAAATTAAGGAATTGCATTTAGAGATCCTTCCCTCTGTGCTTCAGGCAGTGTTCTGTCCGTGTGTTGGGTTTTGTCCTTTGCTATAGATTTTCCTCTGACCTTTCTCTTAAGCAAAGTGCAACTTTTCCAGTGCTGTAGGTTTGACGTCTCAATGCTTCCATTTCTCCTTATTCACCATGACATGATTTTTAGTGTCACTGCATGCAATGTTAATGGCAAAGTGGATGGCCAGCTGCCTCTTCCTTCAAGAGCAGGGCAGTTTTACAGGTTCATTTCTTTATTCTCTGTAAGTGTGTTGCTAACATTTCCCCATCATATTTTTACCTTCACTTTGATTGTTTTAAGCCTTTGAGCCTTCTGGCACAGTACGTTGTTTTTATCCTGTGCTATCTGTCAAATGACAGTTAACTATTAAGTCACATCGAAATGATGTTATTAATGAATAGTAGACTCATAACTGTGTGTTCTCTTCCCTCTTTCCCTTTCCCTATCCCTTCCCCTTCTCCTTCCCTCTTGAATTTAAAATAAGTATGGCTAGACTTAAAATGCATATTTGAGGAAAAGAAAGAAATATCACAAAGGATAAAAGACACTTGAAATCTACCTGCAACATAAATGAGCAGAAGTGGAAAGTGACATTGAAGAAAAATTGTATCTCAGTGTTAGTCTTTTATTTTGTGTTTTTCCAATGCTGTTGCATGAACTGAGTTTAGTTTTCTCTTCATCCTTCATCCTCCACATATTTATGTAGTGTTGTCAAGACCCACCACATCAGTGAGACTAAAATGTTCCAGTGCTTTACTGCAGTGAAAAGATATGATGCAAAACAAATATAATCCTTAGTGAGCTATCAAAATGAGACTCTGCATCCTTCATATGTTGTTTGTTACCTCCTAAACAGAAATATGAGTATTTTTCTTTGGGATTTTGCATTTAGTGTATGCAACATCCAGTGTAAAAGCTACAGAACAGAGTCTGGGAGTGAGGGGCAAAAAGTGAAGTATATCAAATTCTACTAAATTTGTATAATTTTCTTAATGATTTGCAAGCAATTCAGAAATTGTGTTTGCATAAATTCAAGGATCAGAGGCCATCTCTTTGTTTCAGACCTTCTGTCATGGGTTCTTTTTTTCACCCAGCCATTTATCCCTCGCTGCTTGCTTACATGAAGATTGAGAAAAATGTATTTAGATTAGAGAGAGAAGTGTTTGGAGTAGAAAACAACCCATTCACCTCCTTGTATTGCTATAACCTTGGGGTTTTCTCTTGAAGTGGGCATACAAATCATTGCAGGGGTAATTTAGGCATTTTTTTAGCACATACTGGACTGGTTAAGTTCCCTAGCAGTCTAAAAGAATATTTTCATGTATTTTAGAGGTGGAAATGTAGAAATGGTAAAGGCTGGAATTTAGCTCAAAGCATGTTAGAAATTGGACAAAGTACATCACATTGGTTGGTATGTGTTGATAATTCTCCAGTAATTTTAATCAGTCCAGTTAATGGAATTTCAGACAATTATAAAAAGGATTAAAAGACAAACATTTTTCTTTCTTTTTTTTTTTTTTTTAATTAAGGATAAAGCCAGCCAGCAGAAATACATCAAAACCACTTTTTTTAGCTGTTTATTTTTCCTATACAGGGTATAAAATTAAATTTATGGGTAATAATCGCTTACATAAAGAATACTTTTTCCTGTCTGTTGTTGTTTACCACACTGACACAGAACTGTTTATCCCTTGGGCCTTCTGTGCTGCAGGGCCCTTGGGCAAGGTGCTCAGAGAGATGGGTTTTGTCACAAACCAACTCTCTCCCTTTCCCTGGTCTGTGCTCTTCCCTGCAGCTGGCAAGGAAGGAGATGGATCAAGACACACTTGGTGGGATCCTGCTCGAGCAAACAGAAAAGGGAAAATGTGTCCCACAATAATGAATTTCTGTATTTTTTCCCAGAGTGACATGTTTCCACATTTTAGTGCAATTGTCATCTATTCTCATGAACTTCACAGAGAAACTGCCCCTTCTTACAAAGGCACTGATGCTGCAAATAGAGGAATGCTTAGCTTTTGACTGGCTTCAGGGAGGATTGACATGCACATGGACATGCAAATGAGAACAAATCCACATGTAATCCAATATGAATCCAAACCTGCTAAGCCACTGTTCTAAAATATAACTTGTTTATTTTGATACAGAGGTTACCTCATTTCTATTTATTGACTTAGAACCATACATCCTTCAATACTTTCAGTGTATGGAAAACAGCATTTGTCTGATTTGGTGATTCTTTCTTTCTTTCTTTCTTTCGTTCTTTCATTCTTTCGTTCTTTCTTTCATTCGTTCTTTCTTTCTTTCGTTCATTCTTTCATTCTCTTTCTCTCTTTCTCTCTCTCTCCTTCTCTCTCTCCTTCTCTCTCTCCTTCTCTCTCTCCT
>JANPWX010000110.1:45980-110356 GCA_024734555.1 Trochalopteron elliotii
GAGAGGAAGCAAAGGACAGATCCGTAAGCGCAGAGAAGAATTTCCTTGGGCTCTGCTGGGGTGTCCCCCACCCCATCCCACCCAGACTGTAACCAAGGGTTGGGATTTGAGCTTGGGAATTCTCAGGATCCAGTTGGTACAAGCAGCATTTTTTGGTGATGGTTTGGTTTGGGTTCCCTGTGGGAAGGGCATTTTCTGTGTGCTTCAGTGCAACATGTGTCTGTTCTGAGGAAACAATAAGATTACTCATATTAGCAACCTGTTTGATACTAAAAGGGAGAAAAACAAAAAGGAGTAGGCAGACAGCATCGAGTTTCTTTTACTTCTATAATCAAAACTGAAGTAAATGAGAGGAGAGATGTTCTGGAGGCAAGGATTGATGGAAATAACTTTGTTTTCATGGGCTCATATACTCACAAGTACCATGTTTTCTGAGTTTCTCATCATGGTTTTCAGTATAATATGTAAACTCTCTCATTAGAAAGTAACAATTAGTGTCTCTAATCATGATGAATCTATGGTATATAAATGATGAAGTTTTTAACTCTCTTGTACTTCTAGTGTATATTTTATCACATGTGACCAGTTGGTAATCATATATGGCAAAAGGGAAATTGTTAGGAAAGCTTGCTGCGCTTCTGAGGATAAGTAAATTAATTTAGCTCTGCCTTTTGTTATTGTGATCTTATCTGATTTACACCACTGTGTTTGTAGGCAAGGGCTATACCTCTCCATGTGTTGCATATTATCTGCTATATGTTTACACAATTTATACTGCAAAAACGAATTTCCTCATATGTGTTGCTGATGCAGCAATGTCAGGTCTTTGTTGGAACTGATGGTTTTCTATTCCTTGCTAATCCTCTGCTCCTTGCTGTGCAGGTATGTCAAAGCCTACCTTCTGCCTGACAAGTCCCGCCAAAGCAAGCGCAAGACCAAAATTAAAAGTAACAGCACCAACCCGGAATTTAATGAGACGCTGAAGGTGAGAACAGTCTCTCTCTCAGGCTCTGATGAATGTTTCACTTGTGCTCACAGGTATTTTCTATGTGTGTTTCAGTACAGGGATTAGAACTTGGAAGAAATGCCTCAAAAGGGAAGTTGTTTAAGAAAAAGCATCTAGTAAACATTTGAGTTTCAATTTCTGGCTTTCAGCATTAAGGAAGTGGTTTTGTTTGGTTCTCTCTGTTACTGTTAAAAATTCTATTAAGTTTCCATAGATCTATTTCAAAACTGTTGATGTTGCCATCTAGCCTGAGCTTAGAGATGTTAAAAGCACCTTAAAAATTTTATATGCTTGATGCTGAAACAAAGCTAGATTAGAACTTCTCATCTAAATGATTTTGAAGAGAAAAAAAAATTTTGAAGTAAGACCTGAATTCTTCTGGAAGATTTAACTTATTTCTAAAGCAGAACTAACTTTGATAAGAAAATGTCAGGAACTGCTTCACAATTTGTCTTCTTAAAAACCCGTGGTGAAGTTCATTTTCTGTTGCAATGGACTTGATGGCTTGAGGACACAGAGCCCGCAGCTCTCTCCTTCCCTGCCCTTTACCCACTCCAACTGGAGAGGCTGAACCATTCTGAGCTCCTCACAAGCTGCTTAGTCACCTCCCTGGCTCTGTGGTGCAGGTGGGAGTGGTGGGGTGGCTGCCCCTTCACTGCCTCTCTGGCATCTTGACCCCAAGGCTCCTGATGATTCCCTTTATTACCAATTGAAACGAGTTATCCAGCTGGCTACCATGAAACCAGAAACTCTTTTTAGTTTCTCCTCAATTTTTTTTTTAAATTTCCATTATATTTTAAATAAGTTTCCTATAACAGAGGCAAATAGATGTTCCCTGGCCAGTTTAACTTGGCTTAGCCAGGCTACAAAACCATTTTGCAGGCACACACACTCGGTCTGGCTGTGCTGCTTGGTAAGGGAGGGCCTTTTTATAGCCCCATTTTTAAACAGGATAGAGTAAAAATTAAGGCTTGCCTGAAGTGGGAAAAAAATAAAGAATTAGACTTTATTTATGAAGCAATATAGCATTAAATATAATTGCTGGGTGAAGATAGGACATAGAAGTTTCTCAAAAATACGGATTGTAACAAAAAGGGGTTACTTGAAATGTGTGCTGATAAGGAAGAGTGAGCTGTTCATCCCAGCTGAAAATCCTGTTAAAATAAAAAGAAAAGAAAGAAAATCAAATCTGTCTTGTATTTTCCCTCTTTGACTTTTACTCCATTGTGGCAGAATACGAGATTTCTCACAGTGGGACAATTGGCATCCAGGGTAGATGCATCTGTACATAATTAGCCAACTGACTTGACTGTTTCAGCTTTTGGAGAGTATTTGTCCACATCCAGATATTGTTCCTGATGCAAAAATAAGACGTGGGTGTCTCCAGATAACCTTAGAAGGGTGAATGGAAAGGGAAATAGTGGGCTTTTTGCTAAAAGTAGTGTGAAGAGCCAGAATTCCAGATGTTTATAATTTTGTGTGTATTTGGTAGACTACGATGGGAGCTTTTTAATAGTTTTGATATATTAATAGCTAGAGATGAGTTTTTTTAGCTCTCAAACCCAACAATGGTTTCTGATAGACTCCATGCATGCCTTGCAGATGCTGCTGTACACGTTTTCAGAACAATTTTTTCTAAGCAACTAAGAAAAAATTGGAAACGAGGGGATGATTTCTGGAAAACAGTGTTCATCAGACTCTCTTTAGGGATGAAAGAACCAGTGGGATTTCTTCTTTTTATCAACCTAGATGCTGATCTTCTTCTTTTACATAAACTTGTAGGGAAATAACACGGTCATAGTTTTAAGCATCATAATTTACTTTATAGTCATGAGCACCCGGTAAATAATACAAAAAAAAAAAAAAAGAGCCACAATAGTGATAGTAACATAAATCATCACTGGATGTATACAGAAAAGAAAGATTTCACATTAACATTATGAGTTTTCTGGCTAGATCAATCTTGTTTGCAAGGAAAACAAGTCTCTCTTTCATGCTCCATTTGTTAACTGCTGTGGGCTTGGTGAAACTGAGCTAGAGCCATAAAAGGCTCAGTGGAAAATATTATTTCTGCTTATTCTAAGAGTTTCTTTTTCTCCTTTTCTGTTGGTAGTATGTCATCAGTCACTCACAGCTGGAAACCAGGACCCTCCAGCTTTCTGTCTGGCACTATGACAGATTTGGACGCAACAGCTTCCTTGGGGAAGTGGAAATTCCATTTGATTCCTGGAACTTTGAAAATCAGGGTGATGAGTGGTTTGTGCTCCAGCCTAAGGTAAGGGTTTCCAGGACTGGTGAAAGTACTGTGAAGCAAATTTAGCAAGAGTTAGTTATTTTTTTCCTTTGGAACTTGTTTATAAAGCAGGAGTTTATAAGTATCTAATATGAGAATTGAAAAAAAAAAAACTTGTTCTTAATTCAGTAAAAGCTTACTGGTTTTAAAGTCTTCATGAAAACTTCACATATGATTGGCTACTTAAAACCAATAACAAAAAAAGCCCTTTTAAATAATCCATAATAGTAAATACATTAGTAAATACATTAATTTTTTAAAATACCACATAAAACAAAGAACTTTCCTATCATTCCCCCTACTGAACACTTAAGAGCTTATTAAGGAAACAAGCTTTATTTTTTTCAGTTCCAAGTGCTTTACGTTTTTCAGATGTGACAAAATGACTTCCTAATCTCCCATTTACCTTAACTAGAAAGGCACAAGATAAGGCTTCTCAGCCAGCAAATTAACTGGTCTGTGAAACAGAGCATGTCCTGCCCTTAATGAAGGGTAGGGTGACTTCTGTGCCCACGGCTGCCCTGCTTTGGCAAAGGTGTTTATTTTTGGAAGAGACGCAAAAAGCTGTTGTAAACCAGAGGATTAAAGGTTTTTGCCTTGCTTGCTCCTGCAGCAGCCATAATCCCCAGGAATTCCAGGGGCTTGGATTGATATTTATTGATATTGGTATTTTTCTAATTGCAAAAATATATAAGGTGTGCAGCTAATATTGTCAAGATTGACTAGATGATTTGTTTTTTCTATATTCATTACATTTAAGGAAATCATATTATCTTTTGGGTTTCAGGAGAGTGTGTTTAAATTTTGCCTTTTTATCAGGTGGGAGATGGATCTGTTTGCTCTGTAATTAATTTCTAGATAATTTCTTCTAATCCTAATGGGAGAATAACCAAAAAAGTCATGAAGCTCTCCTGCTCAGGAAAATAATAATGAGGCACTAAGCGTTTCAGCCAGTGAAGCTGGAAGGTGGTATCTGATTATTTCCAAACCCATTAACAGGATTTTTAAATTACTTCTTTTACTGTGAAAGAAAGCAAACACAGAATTGGTCTTGTCTGCCTCCTAAGTTGTTACCAATGAGGTTTCTAAACTTAAAATACTGCTAAAGGTTTTGATCAGCATGGATGATATTTTAAAAAAATCCATTATTGGTTTTTGAATTAACAAAAATGAAGCACAAATTAGTATCCATGCAAAATGCACACTGTTCTCTGATGTGGACTGCCTGATGGATATAGGAATGTAGGAATGCAATCAAACATTTTCTGGGATTTATTAGAGTGCTTTGTTTGTTTTATCATGAATCATTTAGCTGCTTTAGTGAAAAGGTTGGAGACATGAAGACGTGTTTCTTCCATGAGCATTGAGGATCTGTTTTCCAGAGGAGTGTGGTTAAGTCAGAAAAAGTAGAGAAAACAGTTCTGTGGCTAAAGAGGGGACAGAGTACAGAGTCATCTTATATGTGGGTTTGGGGGACAGGCTGACAATTTTTTTTGTCATTCGGACTTACACCACTGCTTGTCCACTAGTAGAACTAAATAAAAATAATCTTTGATGCCTTTAGGGGAAACTTGATCCTAAACTTGCTTAGTTTAGGCCATAAGTAAGCAAAACTTAGTTTAAGCCATAAGTGACTGGCAAAATGTAGATATGCAAATTATTCCACAGCTATTTACTACAGGTTTTCTTTAGTCCTTTGTTGCAGCAGCTGGCATTGGACACTGGTGTGAGACAGGACTGTTTTTCTGTCAGTGCAGCAGTTTCTGTGTTGCTCTAAAATGCTTCAACGTCACCAAAGGGCCCTGCTGCTATGACTAAAATTGCTTTGTTCTCTGTCCCATGCTTGGGTGCAGACTTAGCCCCTGTGGACGTGGTCAGTGCCTCAGCCTGGAGTCTGTGAGGTGATGGCAAAACTGACTCTGCATACATGTTATGAATTCCTGGTGGGGTTTTCTTTGATTGTTTTCTCTTGGTAATAGAATTTTGACCTCTGTGGGGTGTCAGGTAACAAGCTGAATACATCTCAGAGAAATACATTCACAGGTCAGACATTCCTCTATAAACAGTTTTTTAAAGGCTTCTGTGGTGCCTCCAGCAGTGCTGGAGGATCCTCTCCCTTCATCCATGTCCTTTGTCCATCTGAAGAAATCAGCAAGGTTTGTTCATTTGTACCCAAACCTGAGCACTGCAGCATGTACAGAAAACATATCAGAGAATCAGAGAATGGTTTGGGTTTGAAGGGGCCTTAAAGATCATCCCATTCCAATCCCCTGCCATGGGCAGGGACAGTTCTCACTGGACCAGGTTGCTGAGAGCATCTGAGTAGTTCCACCTCCATCAGTGAAGTTAGATCTCCCTGTGTGGCATCCAATGTTTTTAAAATGTAGTTTCCAACTTCTTACAATGTGAATGGAAGTTCAGTACCCTGTTAATGAAGGCCTAATATTATTTTGACAAGGATGGACTGAAGAACATCAATTGTTTTATTCTGGGTAAGATATAAGCATTTATAAAAAAGATGTAGAAATGCAGAAATAGTAGCTGTGTAGAAAAGGAAAAGGACACTGGGAATAACAGTTTCTAAGAAGTTTTTCTGTTTCAAAGCTGCACTCTGCTCTACCTCTCCTTTGTTCCCCACACATCTTTTCAAATGGTGACTCAAGAGTGACTTCTGTAAAATACATGGAGTTAATTACATTTTAAATCCTGACTGGTGGAAATAAGGGCTGACTATCAGCTTAAATCAGATACAGTTTATATACTCAGAAATAAGTGTGAGGGGTTTTTTTGCTGTTGGTTTTTTTTCACTCAGTCATGCTAGATAACTCTCTCCTTTGTGTGTTCACTGAACAGTGTCTAATGCCACAAGGGTTTATTTTCCTGAGAGCTTGAATTCCCTAGCTCAGAAAGTTTTCTAAAATGTGATTGCCTCCAATTTGGAATGTCTAATTATCTGAAAGTGAGCTGGTACATCTTGATATGTTTAAGAAGCATTTAAAACTCTTCTTATATGGATATATTGATATATTGTGACAGAATTAAAATCAAAAGAAGAAGGTGAATGATTAACTTTGGCTGGATTTCTGGCTGGTTTGTCTGTTTTCTCTTCAGGTGGAGGTTGTGACAGATTTTGGGCTTCAATACAAAGGAGAACTGACAGTGGTTTTACGTTATATTCCCCCAGACAGAAATCTAATGCTTCCTCTGGGGCAGTTTCAAGGTAAAACAAACGTTAATAATGATGATTTTAAAAATAATGTGATGATGATGTATTAAAAATCCTCACTTAGGGTGAAGTAATGGCACTGGTGAAAATTGAAATCACACTTTAATATGCTTGTTCATAGAATCACAGAGTGTTAAGGGGTTGGAACGGACCTGAAAGACCATCTAGTCCCACCCCCCTGCCAGGAGCAGGGACCCCTTCCCCTAGACCAGGTTGTTCATGGCCTTATCCAGCCTGGCTTCAATAGTTATATGTGGAAATTCTGAACCATGTGAATGTTTCTTTTGCTTCATCCTTTTCCCTCACACTGAACTTAAGGAGAGAGAAAGGAAGGAGAATATACAGTCAATGGTTGATGCATGGCTCTGACTTAAAAAAAAAATCCAGACATCAGGTAACATGTTCAAGGGCAGCCACAGAGAAAAATTGTCTGCATTGTAGTCTGAGAGTTCTTTTTTCAGCTAGTTATATACAGTGTTTAGCTGATCAAGTAATAGACTTCACTTAGTTCTTCATGCTTAACTCACCCTAATCTTCCTCCTCATTTTCACCCTTTTTTCACACTGCTTTTCCTCTTCTTGGTCTTACTGTATTACTGCTGCAATTTAGTCCTGTAAAATCTTATTTGAGTTCTTTAGGGTGAGCCATTATTTTCATCAGCAATGAACAGGGCAGAAGAGTTACTATCTCTTTGCATTGTACTAGCATGAGGAACAGCAATTCTTTGAAGTGAGAGCAATCACTGGGTAGCACCTGAGTACACATGGATATATCAAAGGCAGGTATATCACTGTCTTAGTGACAGCATTGCTTGTTAGCATTTGATAGATTAGATTCTTTTCCTTTCTTCTTTTTTATGACAGGTGATATTCCCTCTACTAGTAGTAAGGTTTACTCAAGGTTTGCTCTCTTAAAAGCTCATTGTTGTCAGCTCAGTCCAGATACAGTCTGCATTTTTTAAAATTAGTACATTGGGAGGAACTGAGCTAGTTGAGATGGATAATACCTTAGCCCAGGTAGCTTATACAGAAAGCGTCAACCTGACACCATGTGAGGTGGGATATGGAAATTAGGATGTTAATGGCATCATTCCATAATAGGTCATGTCTCTGGTTCTGGTTTGGGACCTTTGACATATAAAGTCATGTCCCAGTCCCACATTCGGGATTGGACCCTTGGCCCCAGATAACCTTATATATTGTTAAGTTAGCCCCATCCCTGGGTCTTTGGATGCTGCCCCTCAGACCATGCAGTCCCTGTGTTTGTTATTTTACCACCATTAAAGTTTATTTTTTGGGCATTCCATCATTCCTGCCCCTCTAATTTCACCATGTTCCCCCAGCTAGTCTGGACCTGGAATCACAGGGACTGCGATAGCACATTTTAACATCACTCCTGATCTTCTTTCCCTGATGTTTTCAGCCTGAATCAGAGTGTACAATCTCTGCTGATAAGAGCTTCTTAGAACCTGCAGCAGCTGCAGGTGCACGTGTCCTTGTGCTGCTGTCTGGGAGCCCCGTGCCCTCTGCTGGGGTCTCTGAGGAGCAGTGATCCCCACACAGAGCATACAGTTGGCTCATTTCTGGACTTCGGGACTGAGGTTTCATAGCTTCCTTTGGGGTCCAGGGCTGCCTCAACGTCAGCACGGGAAGTGGATTCTGAAAAGAGGGCAGGATTTACTGGGCATGCAACTTTTTGTGTTCAGCATAGCAATCTTCAAATACTTATATTGGGACAGGACTTCAGATAGACCATGTTGTGTCCTTTAAAGACTAGCTAGTTAGACCTTGGTCAAGTTCTTTATCAAATATGGAGTGATTTTCTGCTCCTGCCTTAATAAGGAAACCTTTAATCCCATTGCAATAAATTACTTTTAAAAATCTAGCCAAGACGATTTACATCTCCAAATCAGTCTTACAGTGTAATTTCTGATTGTAATTTTGCAACTTTGTTTTATGCTTAGGAAAGAGAGGATTTAAAAAAGGAAGAAAAGGAGACTCTCCTCTGCCATCTGGAGGCATATTAGAAGTCCTCATCAAAGAAGCAAAGAATTTAACAGCAGTGAAATCAGGAGGCACATCTGATACTTTTGTAAAAGGGTTTGTGGGTTTTTTTCCTCTCCTT
This sequence comes from Trochalopteron elliotii, assembly GCA_024734555.1. Lineage (NCBI taxonomy): Eukaryota > Metazoa > Chordata > Aves > Passeriformes > Leiothrichidae > Trochalopteron > Trochalopteron elliotii. The sequence continues at coordinate 54,630 of JANPWX010000110.1, forward strand.
TCTTTTAATGACTGCACTGGGTCTAATTTAAGATTTGTGTCACATGCCTATAAGCATGTGGGTACACAAAAAATTTACATAGTATGACAATGTATGTGTGATTTTTTTAGATATGCAACATTTTGTGTTGGACATTCAAAATCCAAACTACACAGAATGCTTGTGTTTGAAAAAAATGAACATAACCCTGCAAGTCTCATTATAATTGATTTCTCATAAATGTAGGTTATGCAATATAAATGTTACATTTAGGAAGTAATAGATGTCTTAAAGCATTTTTCTTTGCCAATTTTTGCTCTGAATGCTAGTTTTCAGGCTTGCTGATTTCTAGATATGTTCCAATTCATAATAATGGGTTGAGTATTGTTGAGGTCCACAGGAAACATCCTGTCTTTAATTCTTGGTGGAGCTTAGAATTTATGGTGATCTGCTGGGCTTAAAACTATCACTCAGCACATACATTTTAAGTAGAAAAAGTAATTTTCATTTCTTTCTGGACAATCTCATGCTTTGAGGGGGACACTGGACAAGATGACTCCAGAGAGGTCCCTTCTACCCAATGTTTTTATGACTGTCTATATTTAGCCTCACTGAAACAAAAAGTTTGTGGTTGAGGCTTGGGGCAAAGAGACCAAATTCAATTTCTGCTTGTGGTAACTGACACTGTAGGTATGAGACCAAATGGAGTACAAATGCAAAATAAGAACTTGAGGTAGATGCTTAACTTTAATACTAGTGGGGAGACAGGGTCCTGATCCCATTTGAGCCTCTACATGATTGTTATATATTGTGAATACTATGTGAAAATCCATTTCCATATTCACTTTCCTTTTCTTTATCTCCCAGATACTTGCTCCCAGATGACAGCAAAGCTACAAAACACAAAACTCCCATAGTAAAAAAGAGTGTGAACCCCCAGTGGAATCACACCTTTGCCTTCAGTGGCTTGAATTCAAGGGACATACAGAATGTCTGCCTGGAACTCACTGTGTGGGACAAGGAGTCTCTTTCCAGTAATATTTTTTTGGGAGGTGTCCGTTTGAGCACTGGAAATGGTAAGGTCCCATCTGACTCATGTTACTTTTCTTATTCTGCTCTCCTCTTTCCTTACCCCACGTGATTCATATGTATGAAGGATAGAAATGTTACTGAGTGCTTTGAAAATATACGGGAAATTGTGGAATTTGAAAATGGAGAAAAGGCAACGTGTAGATAATCTGTAGATGATTTAGTTCTTTCCTCCACTGAATGAGACACAAAAATTATCTGCCCATTTGTATTTCTGCACAGTCTAAAAGAACTGTGAATACCCTGGGAAGCATTCCTTAGCATCCCAGTGAGGAGTGAACTACTCCTGCCCAGCAGCAGCCTTTCTGCTGATGATGGTGTGAGCTGGAAGGGGCGTGAATCCATTCCTCCTGTGTTGGGAAAAAATTGTTTGTGGTGCACTGTGGGGAGGTTTATGAGCCTCTGCCCATGGGCCTGAAGGAGTTCAATGACAAACTGGTGCTCTCCAGGAGCTGCTTATTTTCAGTAAAACTCCCTGTACAGGTGGAAGTGTAAAGTGCTTGTCATTTGTCTTGTACACTGTTGTAGTAGACAAGCAGTGATGTTATCCAACTACTTCCTAAAATGGCAATTTCCCTCATGTTTTTACAATTGCCAGGTGTAAGCAATGGCAAGGAGGTTGACTGGATGGACTCTCAAGGGGAAGAGCAGCTCCTCTGGCAGAAGATGATTGACAGTCCAGGAGCTGCAGTGGAAGGGGTGTTAATGCTGAGATCCAGCATGGGAAAACGCAGACTCTGAAAGACTTCAACTACTGGGGGGTGCCACAGGTACTCCTGGCTCCAGTGGTGTCCAGGCTCTTGTCACTTTGCCCATTTGACCTTGAGAAGGGTTGTACCCTTTGCCTTGGATATTAAGACTCTGAGTGAGATTTTAATGCATTCTGCACTTTCATGCACATGTTCTTTACCCAGGCTTCTTGTGTGAATTGTTTCTCCTGAAGCCAGTGAGAACTGGACCTTTCACAGAGATCAGACTGGCTTTCCCTGTCCCTTCTGGTGACTGGTGTGCAGCTGATGAACATTCTGCCTGAGGGCTGCTCAGAGTGAGCAAATCCTCTCTCTGGTCATTTAGTGAGTAATGTCAGGTTTATGAACCTCCTTCTGGCTCAGAGATGGCCCAGCAGGCAGCACAGGCACAGTATGAGCAGATTCAGAGTGAGTCTGTGCTTTGGTGTTTGTAAGTCAAGAAGCCATAACATCATGAAGGACAACAAACAGTGTTTCTTTATCGTGTTTGCTTGTTGGGCTGTGCAGTGGGGCAGCACAACAGGCTTGGGACCAAAACCCATCCAAGCAGGGCCAATGCAGTGTGTTGCACCCTAGAAACAGGCAGCAGTGAGCTGGTGGGCAGTGCTGGTGTCCTGGCATGCTCTGAGTGTTTTAATGCACATGTATAAAAGGCAGACTTGGTTCAACGTAATCAAAGAGTCTCTCATGAAAATAAATCATAACAAATCCTCAAACACTTCTCCAGAACTACATGATGCTACTGTGTTTTTCATTCAGTTGACAGCTCTAGCCAAGACCTTCTGATGTCATTGAGCAGAGGGAAAATGTCCACATGCCAGTCCCCATCTGATGTGTTGCTGAGATGAGACACATGCTGGGTTTGGACAGAGTTAGCTAAAATTTGATTCAACAGATTGTACAGAACAGAATGGGATTAAAGCACATGCCTAAATGATTTGCATAACTGTAAAATCTTCCCTGAATGGGCTGGGGTCTCATTCAGGCCCACGCACATTATTTATAATCTAAGTAGGACATTTTTTCTCCTGAACATCCCCCAGTACATTTAGTGATGAGTGGGTCTTGGCCAATACAATCATTAATCTTATTAACTGTGTGACAATTGTTCAACAGTAATTTTGTGATTCCTCAAGGTATAAGACAAAGGAAGATCAGGAAACTGAGTGAGCAGCATTTCTTCTGAATTTTCCATAATTAGAGCACAGCTTTCTATTTGCACTGGTAAATTAATCTATAGCTGCTCCTACATTTTGATTTTTCCCCCAAAGTTTATTGCAAGAAATCTAGACTGAACAACAGATTACAAACTGATAGCTAAACAACTACAGCTGGAAATTTTGACATCTGTAGTTGTCCTAGTGTACAATTAAGTGCATGTATTTAGACCTGAATTCAAAGCCTAAAAGTGTAATGTTAATTTCTTTCTTTTCAAGATATTTTATGCTATTTTTTTGTTGGAGTGGCTAGAAACTGCAGGGAAGTTTTCAGCCAGTCTTCTAAAATCATAATATTGGATTTAAAAAAGTATTTATTTGTGTTGAAAACTGTAGTTTTATTAAAATTATTTGTTTCATTATGCATAAGTTATTTCAAAATTCTGATATGACTTTTAAAAATCACTGGAGGTACTGCTTGCCCAGTTGGAGACTCATCACTCACCAATGGAGACTCACCATTTTCAGAAATTGCCGAGTCAGCATTGAAAATGAAAATTCTCTTACAGACTCTCAGATTGAGAACCAAACATCAGTGGTTACTCAAGGAAATTGACTTCATTTTTCTTCTTTATCTTTTCTTCATTTTCTTCTAAAGTTCAGCTTAAATTGGGCAGTGAGGGAAGTCTAATTTGGTTTTAGCTGACTTTTAATTTTTCCAACCTAAATGATTCTGTCATTCTACATTTCTGTGCTACAGATGCTGTGAGCTGATAAATTAGAGCACAAATATCAAGCACACAACATATTATGACCTTGTTCTTATCACAATAGTCTGTCTTTAAGTATTAGATTATTTTTTTATCGTTATCTTCCAAAGTGAAACCAAACCTAACTTTTGACACCTAAACTACCTCTCTCTTTAACAAAACTGTTTTGAGTTGTCTCGGTTGTTTGTGCTACAAACCTGAATTTATTTTGGGAATAATAATATTACACTGAAATGTAGGCACAAACTTGGTTTTTTTCTTTTGCTAGAAGTTGTTTCAGACAGATAAACTTGTTGAATCTGAAGAAATTGGTTCTTTGAGGTAAAATTCCACCTCAAGTTGTAGAGGAACCTTAGTCTGTTGAATGGTTTGCTTTGATTAATTTTAATGGTGAAAATGGCAAAAATAGTAACAAAAAAACTCCTCCAAGCTGGACCTTGGAATGGGCATTATTTCATTTGCCAAATTGAAAAAGCTTAAAATTATTCTAAACTGAATTTACTTTTGCATGGAGCCCAAGGATTTGCCTAATTTTTAAATAGTATTTCCTAACCTCCTAAGCATGAGAATTCGATTTAAACCATGCCTTGCTTTGAAACAAAAAAAAATTGTATTTCACTGCTTCAACTTCTGCCCATTTTGGTCCTAAAGCAGAATTTGTGATGAATGGTCTCATCTGGGAAGTATCACCCAGCACATACATGGGCTCTAAGCTCTGCCTTTTCCTTCCAAAGGGCCAAAATGTCACTCTGAGCCCACGCCTGAAATCACAGGCTGGGCTATGAGCAGGCTGCAGTTCAGCCCATGGAAGGAACAGTTTCACCTGGGAAGGAATTCTGGCCAAGGTGATGGTGTTTGCCACTGCTGGGGTTTGGGGTAGAACAGGGAAATGACCTGGGTTAGCAGGGACAGTTCTGCACCATGGTGTCAATAAAAAAGGTGTCACTCTCATCAGAGCCTGGGAGGGATGATGAGCATCAGATAAACACTGGAGCAATTTGGAAAGTTTTGCTGCTCTCTGATGTTATCAGCTCAATTGTATCATCTGATTTATGGAAAATGTCACATTTAATTATGTCTCATCTCTTTGTTCTCTCCTTCTGTAAAGATGGTTTATGGTTTGGAAAAGGCACAAGATGATTAACTGCAGATGTGATTTCTTGTTTCCCGGATATTTGAATTAATTGCCCATAATTGTGCATCATCATGTACTGTGTGTTACCAGGCTGAACAAAAAAGACAGAAAGCCAGGGTCCTTTTCTAGCTGTGTTTATAGTACTGAAGGTGCATGAATGGTTTATTCAAAGCTAATTTTCAGGAGGAAATAGCCACAATTTTAACACTGATTCAAAACCTCCTGTCCTAAGTAAACAGATAGAGCAGAGCTGATGTTTCTGAAGTCTTTTTCTACACAGACCTGAACAGCTGAAGCTGCATCAGTGGAGAAGAAATCTGCTCTATGGTGGGTGTAGAAAATGTGTTACAAAACACAATTTACTCTACTACATCTTTTTCTAGCAAGGTTTGTGATTAAATTTTGAGGGTTAAACCAATTAAAGCAGAGTAAAAGTGCAACTTTTGCTGTAAAACGTCAAGTTGGGCCAGTAAACACATCTATAGATAGCACCAATAACTATCAAAAAGAGCTGATGCCATGGGCTTTCCAAGCCTCGCCAACAGATTTTGGTATCCAGCCCTGCTCTCTGGTGTTTTTTTCTATCAACTGTTTTGTTCCTATCTCCTCTACCTCCACCGTGTTACATTTGAGTGAGATGAGAGGAAAGCTGCAAAGACTGAGGGCTGCTGTTGCCATTTTCCTGTGCTAATCCAAGTGCCACTCTCCTCCTTGCATGCCTTTCAGATGTCACATTTTCATCCTTCTTTTCCAGCTGTTATGGTTTAAGAGAGAAAGAATTGGGATGGTGAGCACATTTTGATCAGGGTACATTAGACTGGAAGCTTTTTCTTCTGTGCCTCTTCCAATGAAGATTATGCTGAGGCAGCATGAATGAAGCATTTTTATATGTTAATTTTTGTTTTTTCTTTTCCTGACTGGTTAAGCCCTGCTAATTGCAATTATTCTAAGTTGTATTCTGCAAAATATCAACTCAGCTGTAACAATAGAGCAGCTTTTCAGCATCCTCTGGTCCTAATTGATAAGGAGAAGTAACAGTAGGGTTGCATTTCAGTCTGGCATAATGGCTTCTTTTTTAGTCTGGCATAATTTTGATTTCTTGATGGCTCTGCACATTTCCCAGCTTCAGACATGTAAAGTTTGCAGTTTGCTCTGTAGCATCAATGAGGAGAAAAGCTGCTTGGGTCTCTTACACCTTTGGAGAAGAGATCAGGCTCCTGTTTCCACAGCTGACTGGTTTGTGGGCTCACACAAGGTAGTAAGAGTTGTACCTGAATTTTGCAAAGTTCTCTCTTCCCTTCACCCCTCCCTACGGTTCAGCAGCTCTGACCAGAAGGCTCTCCCTGGACACTGATCCCCAGGATCTGGGAGGAGGCAGCATGCAGAAGTGATGGGAGAGCCCCACTTATTTTCTTCTATATGAGGTTAAGACTGAAATTTTCCTCTGCTAACACACAGTATTGATTTTCAGCACTTCGCCACTATGATAGAAACAAGTCTCTTCTGAGATCTGACCCATGCACTTTATAGACTTTTTTTAAAACTAATTAGTTTTGGTGGTTTTTTTTTTACTCCCAGAAATGTTAACATCTGAGAACCCTAGAGAAATGATGGTGAATTCCAGACTAGGATGCAGACATTTATTTGCAGTGATGCCCTTTACCACAGCTCAGCAGGAGATGCTGACAAGCATGCTAACAGAACCTTACCACTGTGCCCATGAATTTCCTCCCTGATGACTTCATGTTTGCAGATGCTGTTTAATAAGTGATAATAATACAGTGTTAATTATACTGTGTATATTGACACTGGAAACTGAATCTCAGCTTGCTTTTCAGGTGACTTTTTAGGTTGCTTTTGAAACTCACTCTGGCTGCATCTTGACCTTCTATTTAGATTATTTATTTCAACAATCCTACTTTGTGGCAATAACATTTACATGGCTGTGTGCTACTGCTCCTGACAGCTCTCTGTGTATTTTTGAGAATAGTTCTCATTGTTGAGGTTTGCCTAAAGCCAAGCATAGTCATTTGTTGCAGCAATTAGAGAATGTCACTTATCTCTCATGCTGCCTTTGTTCTGCTTAAAATCTGTTGCTAGCAATTTGTTTAATTATTCTGGTGGACATGAACAGTGGTAGCAGTAAATGGCATTGCAGTATGTTAAGCTCTGCCCAAATTGAGACAAAGCAATGTTTTCTGCTGAGAACATTTTTGTACTGTGCACTGTACATCATTTTGTGGACAAAGATGGCTGATAAGACATCTGCAGCTGTTGTCAAGATTTCTGTTATGTCTTTTAAATTAAAATACTGAAATGTTGCTGTGTCTTTGTCTCTCCTAAAATGAATTACAGGAAACTATGTCTCCCAGGAATATCCCATATTATCTTACTGAGGTAAAGACATCACTTACATGTGATGACTAATGCAAGGGGCCTGGCATGTCTTTGAAAGTGGGACCCCATTGATGGTGTCTCTGTCTCTCCTTTTTTTGTCTTAAAAGCACTTAAAGTGTAGAAATTGGGCTACTTTTGACTTCATAAGCATTAAATCTGATTTCTTTTAAATGTGCAATTCTAAGGAAAAGGGAAGTGAAGCATTCTCTTCCTCCTTGCTCTAAAATTATTTTACACGTATATTCACTCTGCCTGCTCACCAGGTCCTCCCCTCCATCTCTGAATCTCCTGCCTCTTCCCTAGTTCAAGGTCCTTCCCACATGAAAATCCAGGTATGTTCAAAATGTATCTTTTCTGTAATTTCTGGTCCTGATTTCTTTTATTGTTATTATAAGGAAAATCAACAAGGATTCAACCCTTCAATTTACACTTTCTGCAGTCATGTTCACTTCAGCTTAGCTCAGATCTGAGGGCTCTCTTACATCTTGTTGTGGTTCTCCAGTTCCCTGGGATTTTGCGTCTTGCTGTGCCTTTCCAGTGAGAAAGGAGGCAAACCCTGCACTGGGCTTGTGCTGCCTCTGCTCACTCTGGAGCATCTCAAAGCCTGGCTCAGTTCCTGTGCCCAGGCTAAGGGAGACCAGCTCAGCAGGGCTCAGTGGTCTCTTGGTGTGGTTTTGGCACAGGGTCTTTTACCCTCATACCACTCTTGTCTAGCTTGTCCCTGTGCTGGTTCTGGCCTTTATGGGCAGGTCAGACACCCAAAAACTGGAAGGCAGCTGCAGGTAGGGGAAGAGTCCTCCTGCCATTTCTCTGCTCTCTGTACCTTTGCTCAGGACTGTACTCAAGGACTTGCTTGAGGGTCTGGAAGACACCTCTGTCACTCCTGCACAACTGAACTGCAGTTCCTCCTCCCCTTCCCTCTGAGGTGATAGATGGCAAATTCTCCTGGTAAATTTGAAATATGGGCCATACTAATTATTGAAATTCAGGTTTTGGTTACTTTCTGGCTGTGTGGGTGGCAATGGGAGATAGATGTTGGTAACCAGAAATGCACTAGCACATTCTGCATGGACATTGGCATTCCCATTTGCTCCCTCTGTGTTTCACAGGGCATGCAGCAGCCAGGTCACTGCTGGAAAGAGGCCAGAGAAAAAATGCATGTGCTCTCCTCAGGTGCCCATGTCCTCACTGGCTCCCCTAGCCCAGGCACCCTTGCTGCTCTCTGCCTTCCAGCATCTAGAGGTGGTTTCCTACTCTTCCCTTCACCAAGCTGCCATAAAAATATCCTCCAGCCACAAATGGGAAGAGAGAAAAGGGCAGCAGGTATATGGCCAAGAGGAGCTGTGCCAGCTCCTGACAGTGTGAAGCACTCACTCCCTTTTTGCTTCCTGTAGATGCACAGCAGGAACAGAGACTGTGGTGAGTGGCTGGAAGCAATCAAGCACTGAGATTGCACAGCCTGAGCTCTATGATTCCCTCACCTCCATTTAAAAAGTGGGTTGTGATCATGAGAGTATTTAAATATACTCCAGGTTACTCTTTAGCCTCTGCATTTTCATTAATTATGTGATGCAGTCTGACTCATGCTCTTATGTAAGTACTGAGCTGTAATGAAGTCCCATGTTGTGGTTGTTTAGTGCAGAGCTGTAAAGGATCATTGCTGTTTTCATTAAAACACAACACTTGCTGTCCCAGAGGGCTTTGAACCTCAAGAATAGGGTTGTGCAACTTCAAATTTTGTCTGTCTTCTGCAGCTGTAGAGGTGTGCGACAGCAGGGGTTTTTCTCATTTAATTAGGTGAATTATTGGATAGAATCTGGGGAAAATCAGGCTGTTTACAAAACTGGTTTTTTGCTGAGAAACTGCTGCCTCCCACAATTTATCTCAATAGTTTTGTTTGTAAAAGATGCTGCATGTCAGGAACAGTAACTCTTTTCTCATCTGAAAAAACTGAAGTCTTCTGGTTCATACTCAGAATCTCCAGGTTGATGTAGGAACCTCCAGCCCATGACTGTATCCTCACACTGTGATGTGTCACATCTCCTGCAATGAACAGCCTGGAGGTGGGATGGAAAGGATAAGACTTGTGGCAGGTCTAATATTCATGTTTTCAATCAGATTTGCATTTTGACAGTAGTGGTAGGATTAGGGCTACAGCAAGAAGAGCTGTGTTGGTAGTATGAAAGAGTCTCCAACCAGTGTAACTTTGAGAGAGGAGAATTTTCTGTGAAACCTTTAATTAAAAAAAAGTGCACTGATGTAGATACTGAACCTTGCTTATGCAGTGCTATTTTTCTGGGACCAGAAGTGTACAGGATGAATTACTGGAATATATTTGCATATATAAATGCTGGGCTAAAGCCAGAAATACTAAATCCCTTGCTCAAACAATCCCAAAAGGCCACTCTACCAAATCCCTGCATACCATACATGCAGGCTGATTTGACTCCAAAACAGAGATGGGACATGGTATTTTTCACTGTTCCCCCCAAAAATGTACAACAGAAGATGCCAGAAACCTTTTATCACTAATCAAGAACAGCTTTGCTTAATCACAGGATTTTAATAGATGTTCTGTGCAGAATATAACTAGTAATCCAATCACTCATGCACTCTCCTTCGTTTAATTCAATTTCCTGTAACAGCCTAGTGATTGCAATCACTTCCCTGATTGTAGCAATTGTAAAGCCCTGCTCCTGTTCATCCAGTTGTGAAAGATAACTGGATGCACTGACTCTGTACCTAAATCAAAATGGAGCAGCAGCAGATTGGAATTGCAGCAATACAGGAGAAAAATCAGACCCATCTGAGATTTTTATTTTTGTAATAGATTTTAAATCATTGGAAATCAGTTGCTCTCCTTTTTCAGTGAGGAAAGTGAAGGGAAAAAAAAAACAACCTGTCCTCCTGTGATTCATACTCTAAGCATGTGCATGCTGAAGAAGCTGAGCCAGAGAGCTGGGGCCACAGCAGTCTGTGTATGGATGTGTCCTTGGGCTGCCTCCGTTCCACAGGCAGAGTCACAGAATGTTTGGGCTGGAAGGGACCTTAGAGATCATCTTGTTCCAATCTCCCTGCTGTGGGCAGGGAATCTTCCACTAGCCATGCTCCAGAGAGGCCCATCCAACCGGGCCCCGAACACCTCCACATTCCTGGCCCTCATCACACTCAGAATTTCTGCCTAACATCTAACTTAAACCTGTCCTCTTTCAGCTTAAGGCCTTTTCTATCACTGCACACCCTTCTGAAAATCCCTCTCCGGCTCTTGTAGTGACTTTAGGCTGCTCTAGTGTCTCCCTGGAGCCTTCTCTTCCCCAGGCTGAACAGCCCCAGTGCTCTCAGCCTGTCTCCACAGGAGAGGTGCTCCAGCCCTTGGAACACCTCAGTGGCTCTTCTCTGGTCTCCTCCCACAGGTCCATGTCCTTGGTGTGCCCAGCCCTGATTTCCTTAACTCCTGAATGCAGTTGGGCAGAAGAGGGAAGGGTGCTTGGCAGCTTGGGGTACAGCTGTGTCCACCAGTCCACAGGCTCTTATGCTCCTTGCTCCTTTACAGTGGGTTCAGCATTTACTTTATTGTTTGGTCAGGTCTGGAAGGGAAATGGTGTTTCTGTGATTTTTGTCACCAATCCTGCCCTTGCCCCTTACTCCTAACAGCCAAACTTGGAAAGACCAGGGTTTCCCTGCCCCTCAGTTGCTCATCCTGGCAAACCTGGCACCCACCATTGCAGAGCTCAGGGTGTATCCTGATCTTCTTAGCCTTTGGTACCAGCACTGCAGGGCCAAGCCATGCTTTCATAGCTGCCCTTGGGTGTTCAGCAACACTCTCCTAACCCTGGGAAGCAAATCACCCTGCCCAGAAGACATGGCATATCCCCACACAGCTCCTCCTTGCTGCTGTCACACTCCAGCTCACAAATTAGCTTTTGCTAGCTGGTGTCAAGGCTGACTTACCTCTCTTCACATCCACTGCCTCATTAATTCACTTTGGAGGACCAATCTTTTAAAAAGAGTTTTCTTTCCTATTTCTTTTATTATTTCAGAGGATATGAGAGACCAAATTCTGGTAAGGATCGCTTTAAAGATGCTGGTAAAACTGTTCTTCTGCTGACACCACTGGAAAATTTAAAACTGTACCATATGGTCAAAGTGAAACAAGCATTTGGCTGAAAAAAGACTGTGCTCTTGAGGGGCAAGAATGAACAGCACAGGTGCTGGTTCAGTCAGTCAAATTATGCATCATACCCTGTGAACAGCCATCCAAACTGTAACTCAGTTTTCACTCCTCTGATACTTGTATTCTTCATGTATGATGTGTATTCTTTGCAGTGGATTGTCAAGACTGTGGGCTGTAATAAAACAAATGAAATTTTTTTCCTGTTTTGACTGCGTCCTGGTATTTTTTTATAAAACAGGGAACTCTTTTTTGTTAATTTCAAAGTAATGAGTTGCAAACAAGTATTTTCACAGCTCTGGAAGTGACAAATCCTTGATGACGTTTCCCTGGAGCAGTATTTCCCTGCAATCAAATCAACAGCCTGGTCTGTCTCCAGGGTGAAAAGAGGGGAAAAGAAGTCTGCTACTCCCAGAGCACTGGACATTAAAAGGCAGAAGCAGAAGTGTAGCAGGTAAGAGCATATATTCCTATTAAGAACTGCAGTACATGGGCCTCAGTAACTACTGCCCATCCTCTACACTGATCACTGCTCCTTCATCATATTCCCTGTGGCAAAGACTGCCATGCTCCTGCTATCACCAATTTTCTCCTTGCTGCTGCTGGAAATCAATGCTCATGTTGCCTTTGGCTTATGCTTTTTGGCTGTGATTGACACTTTTTTAGTGGAACTAAAAGGTACCAGTGGGTTCCTTGTACACTTCCAATATGAGGCTAATGTCTTTTATAATGGTTTGCAGAAAGATATTTTGAACCAACTTTTTTATCAGTTGACAACCTTTAACCCCCAAGAGGAATTTTAGACAACTATCTGTTTGCAAAACAATATTTTATTAATAAAAAGAATTATAAACAGTAGAGAAAGAAACCCCAATTTTACACTGAATGAAAAATCCAAAATAAACTCCCAGAAACGTGCCTCAGTTCTCCACTCTCTGTACAAGAAATTCCATTAGGTAGCAAATCCTACATCCACATTCATCCAGCTGTGGGGTCCCCATCAGGAGGAGGGACATCAGAGCAAGTCCAGAGAAGGCCAACAAGGGGATCAGAGGGACAGAGCACCTCTCCTGTGGGGAAAGGCTGAGAGATTCTTCAGCCTGGAAAAGAGAAGGCTTAGGGTTGACCTAATTGTGGCCTTCCAGTCCCTGAACAGAGCCTACAGGAAAGATGGAGAGGGATTTTTTACAAGAGTCTGGAGTGACAGACAAGGGGGAATGGCTTTAACTCATAAGAGAACAGGTTCAGATTAGATATTTGGGAAAAATTCTTCAGTGTGGCTGGTGAGGCACTGGCACAGGCTGCCCAGAGAAGCTGTGGATGTCCCACTCCTGGAAGTGTTCAAGGCCAGGCTGGATGGGGCTCTGAGCAACCTGATCTAGTGCAAGATGTCCCTGTCCATGGCAGCAGGGTTGGAACTCAACGATATTTAAAGTCACTTCCAATCCAGGCCATTCTATGATTTAAAGATGACTGAAAGTACAAAAGAGCATTGTGCACCCTTCTATGCACAGCACCCACATGGCTGGATAGATTTACCAATACACACAAAAAATCACATCAGTGATTTCAAAAGCCATGCTTTTGTAGCACCAAGGGGAGAATTATGTGGATTAAAAAAAAAATGCACCAACAACTGCAGGCGCTGAAATGCTGAATTAGGGACATGACTGACCAATTTCTGCTTGCAGTTTCATCTCATCTTTTCTCAAGGGGAATTTGTCAATCAGGGCAAAGAGCTCAGCTGGTGTTGCTGGGAAAGGGTAACGCTCCTTGTCCATGCCGTGCTTGTCCATCACCACGATGTTGAAACTGTAATGGGGGATCCTCAGCAGCAGCCTGCAAAGGAAGGAACTGGTTTTGTGTTGGGAAAGATGAGACAGAAAAAGCTGACAAATATGATTGCCTGGCAAGAAATACTGAAAACATAAAATCTGCGAGTGAAATAGAAACGAAAGCAAGCTTTGAGATGTAGGCATGGCAGGCAGGAAGACAGTGATTAACTGGAAGATGAGTTGAGTGATAACGAACAAAGGGACACTAAGGGACCCAAGGGTGTAGCCCCCACCAAGGTATCCAGGAAAAGGTAGATAAGAGAGTAGCCTTTAGAGTTTAGAATACAGAGTGATATGGTAATACAGCAGTTCTCATAGGCTGTATGCAAAGTCTGTAGGTTTTGATCTCCCACCAGTTGGTTACTGCAGATTAGAATATTCAACACAAAAGGAGATCTAATGTATAGTAACAAGGACCTCGCTCTCTTACCCCTTATTCTCTTACCCCTGCCACCTCTCTTACCCTCTTGCTCTCCCTGTCTCTCCCTCTCTCTTTGGGGCATCCCTTCAGCCGAGGCTGGTGGCTGAAGGCAAGGCCCTTTTTACCCACGAGCCTTGCAATAAAACCACGTGTTCCTAGAATGTCTCAGGTCTGCAGAGTTCCCTCTCCCTGCCGTCCATGGATGCTCCTACAGTTTTGTTGAAGGGCAGCACCAGCCTCTTAGTCTGAGCACAGGAAGGTGGGGATGGTCACAGGGGCTACACACAGTCCAGCTGGTTTCAGCATTAACAAGGAGCCAGAAAAAGAGCAAGTGCTGCATGTGCTGCAGGCTCTGCCTCTGCTCTGGGGCAGTGTCAAGTGACTGCACCCAGCTCTGTTCTCTGCCAGTACCCACTGCTGTCCCACGAGTGAAACAAGGTTAGACAAAAAAGGCAGTATGGACATTGCCTAAAGAAAATCCTTGTGATGAAGTTTGAGTTACAAGTAAGACTATTCCCTTTCTTGGCTTCCATTTCTTGGCTTTTCCTTCATATAAAAATCACAGTAAGAAAAAGCAGGACAAAATTATTGGAGTCTGCTTTTATTGCTACCTAATAACAATCATCCCTGACTCTAATTTTAGAGGAAAAAAAGCCACAGCTAAACACAGAGGAGTCCTTCTTTACAAGTGGTGGAAGTGGTCATTTAAGCTCCTCAAATAACAAAAGCTACACAAGTAACAAAAGTTTATCTGTGGTGCTCTTTCCATCTTCTGCTTGAAGGAGTAATGTACTAGAAGGTCCTTAGAAATGCAGTCAGTCAACATTATTAGTGTGGGGTAAATAAATTCAGGCAGCCATGAGAGAATGAGAGAAAGCTGCCATGAAGAAGAATCTGGGGGGATTTTGGAAAGGTGTGAAGCACCAAAATTTGCTCTCCTCAGGCTCCTAACGAGTCTGAGTGCTCAAGGCATAGTCTTGTTGCAATTAGGGAGCCTGGCCATTAAATACTACATTTATCTTGTGCCATATATCACCTAAGAAAAAATGCTCCTAAAAATCCAAATGCTAAATTTCTGTGCTTTCCAAAGTTTAAACTGGGATACCTGTGCTCATTACTGAAATGTCAGTTCTGGACAACATCTTTATTCTTAAGAGTGCATTTCATATTGATTTGAGCACCTTGCAGAACTGGAAAGCTGTAATTCACACACTAAGCAACAACAAAGAAAAAAAAATCAACGGAAAACTAACTTTCACTGAGTGCAGGGCAGGTCATACTATACCAATTTCTGAAATGTAGCTTCATTAAAAGTTGCAGGGGATCAGGGAATGAGGTGTTAAGAGAGCTCATTATTTTCTACAGAGCCACAAGAAAACCATTTCAACTTTAGTAAAAGTATTTAAAAAAAGAAAAATGTGTTTTTGTGCTCTCCTTTTTTATTATTGAGAACAGGGTTTTTTTAATAATTTTAAAAAATCCCCTCTCTTCTGTGTCAGCAATTTTTCATTGTCTCCAATTAAAACTTACTTCCTTTCCTCAGGTATCTCATATACTAGAAAAAAGTCAAGGAGCATTTTAGGCAACATAAACAACTCTTTCTTTTCCTGCCAATGAGGCCATCACTTTGGCTTTTTTTTCTCTTTCAGTCCCTAGGAAATGCTGGCACTAGAAGTTTCCCTTTGAAGTGAAAACCAATCCTCTGCCAGTCTAAATCCAAGTCAAAACAGTTTAGGCACATCAGTAAAACTGCTGATGCTGCAGTCAGGCTGGGGAGGCTGAGATAATTTTGTCTTTGAACTACTGCCCATCTCATTCCTACATGTGGGACTTCAAAGACTTTCCCCTTTCACTGCCTCCCCTTTAGGCCTGGCCACAACCACAACCAGCCCTGGTGCAGAGGATGGGCTGTCTCTGCCATGTGGGGCTGTCCTTGCAAAGGAGCAGCTCCAATACAAATACAGAGAGACTCTGAAGTGTTTTCAGTGGTAGCACCCAAAAATATAGACTTCTATGCCTATGAACATAGCCATATTAAATATATAATTAACTAAATTTGTTATTTGTGTTTTAATTTGCTGTAGCTATTGATGCCTTAAGCTTTAGCTTTCATATTTTCAGATTCTGTGCTGCCTAGGGATGTGGTTCTCAGCCTCGTATTAAGTGCCAGTGAGCTCTCTTCACAGGGTTGGTAGACAAAACAAATCCTTTTCCTGCTGAACACCAAGGACAACTTTCAGGCCCAAAAGCACAAACAACAGTGGACTGAAGGGAGGAACAAGAAGGATGAGACTTCACAACCTGAAGCTGTAATTGGACAATTAAACCCCAATATGCAAATGAACCAAAACTTATAAAAATGTAAGACCTCATGATCAGTCAGTCATTTTGTGTGACTATTAGTAGTGGACCCTGGGTGCAGCCTTGGTCAGGCTCCTGTCCTGCCCAAGGTGGATCCTGGAGGCCTTTCAATAGATACCTACTTTACTTTCTAGCTCTGTCCTGTCTCTGTTTCAGGTCAGCCTTCCAAGGCATCACTATTACACAGAGAGCAAAAAAAAATCCTAAAGTGTGCTCACCAATATCTTCTTTCTAGCTGTGTATATTGGAGTAGAATATGTGGATTGGGAGAATGAGGTGCAGAGATCCAAAGCAATGCAACTTTTAGGATAAGGTGCAAACACAAGAGCAGTGAGAGCTTCCTTTACCTGAGCTGCAGGGCAAGTGATGGGGGCAGCAGCTTCACTCCTATTCTTCCTATCTGTGCTGGGAAGATACCAACCAACTCCACCACGGTGACGTGTCGCAGGTCTAACCCACACTGTGCTGGCTGCAAGGGTTAAGAGGAGAAAGAGGGATGTTGATTATCCCTGAGAGAACAGGGGGATGTTTTGAGTGTGCAGCAAGTGTTCACAGAATCCCCTCTTCTCAAATTAGTTAACTGTTTTAAACTGAGTTGAGAGCATATTTTGCAGAAGCTCAAATTCCAGAACTGGAGCTTTGTGACTCCAGGGGAGGTTAAGTAACAGATTTTCAGATATTCCTAAGAAAACCAACACACAGGGACCACCTAGAAGAAATATCTGCTTGTCTCTGTAGTTACATGAAAAGATGCCAGGCTCTTAAGCATTGTACCAATAATCTAATTTGGCAATCAAAGCAAATTATGTGAAACAGAACTTGACTGCAGAAAGTTTTCTTCCATTCCAACTCATCTGCCCACTGTCAAGAAGTGGAAAATGTACTATAGCCATTAAATTCAGTTTGATCAATATACTGAATTTTCTTGCCAAGTTTATCTAATAGGGAAAAGGAGCTGCTTTGTTTCTTTTTTCTTAAATACTACTGTAATTTAAGCCAGCAGTTAAAAACATCATCACATTCATATCTCATGATTATTTATACTGCATTTTGTTACAACTTGTGAGAAGAAGAAACAAGAGAGAAGCACTTGTAGTTGTGAAAGAATACAGGACTGGTTCCTTTCCTTCCCTTCCCTGAGGACACAGATACATTTTGAAGATCTATCCCTAAGTCTAGCAAAAAGCCAACAAGGGCATCACACTTACAACACATAATAAGGAAAAATTATCAGGTGTTTTGGGTTTTCTGGAACAAAACACCTCAGTGTTATCTTCAGCACTCTGGACGATTTCTGTGCTGTGTCTCTGGTCCTTTGTTTGCTGGTGCACCTTTTTTTTCTGAAGCTATTCATCCTTCCTTGCATTGTAGTTACAAATTCTGTAACCCTGGTCTTCATGAACTGCTTAAGAGCTGGAGGGTGGGGTTTGGGATTTTTTTAAACTTGTTTAGCAGCTGAGATAGGGAATTATTATTGAGCACAAGTTAAATTAATCTGGGGAGGATGGAAGGGCCAGAACTGCCTGGGATTCAGTGACTGGTCAGAGGCAGCACAATCCAGAATGGAGCTGAGTTAAAGACTGGGGGGATATTTCAACTCAAACCCCTGTGAAAAGGATTAATCTGGAACCTGCTTGAGCCAGATATTCCAGTGGCTACAATATAACAGCTGAAGTTTGGAGATTTACATAAAAGTGGAGCTTGTCTTCTTGTGTCCTTCTTTAAAGAAAAAACATAGCTGCACATCCCCTTTGAATGTGTTTTACCTGCAGCATCCCCAGCTGCATCCTGTAGAAGAAGTTAGCTGCAGTGGGAGTTGAAATAATTAGCAGTCTCCGCTTCTCATAAAATTGATCCAGAAGTGCAGCTGCAGTCCTCACATTCACATTAATATTCATGGCTAGAATAAAATTAAAACAAAAGTTATGGAGCATACTGAAAACAGATCTATTTCTAGAGGCAGAGTCAGACAGCAGAAACACAAGAACAAGAAACAATAATAAAGAAGACATGGGTGAAATGCTGGCCTCATTGAAGCCAACAATTTTACTGCAGGCTGTTGTAGCTGCACAATGAAAGGAGTTCAGAATGTGACATTTTGTAGAAAGCTTTGAGCTAAAACAAACTCTGGAAAAGAGCAGTCAAAGGTGGCAAAGGCTTCAGCTGTAAGTGCAGATTGGCAGAGGAGATAAAGATGATTAGTTTCCTGCTTCTGGAACACTGTAGCTGTATTCCACCACACACCCCCTTCCCAAATTCTCACTGCCCTAAGAACCATTGTGCTGGATTCCTCCTGGCTGAGTGGTGAAATACTCACTTACGTGCACAGGTTGGCTCCACTCCTGACCACCCCAAATTGTACTGGCAGACTCGAGCTGGGCTTCCTTGCAGCTCGTAGCCACCAATGCAGGAGAACTCACAGGTAGCACCATAGTTATTTCCATCACCTGAACACTTGATGTAGCCATTATCTGGAGCATTTAACTTTACACAGCGCCTGACTTTGAGCAAGAGAAAAAAAAAACAAAAAACAAAAAACAAAATGAAGGACACAGCATGAATCACCATTTGTTACTAAGGCAGCACAGGTCAGTGGAATACCAGCAAAGACATTTTTCTGTTTGCTTTCTGTATTATTAGTCATGCAGTTAAAAGCCCCAAACAACCAACCTGAACTCCCCACCCCTCACTCTTACGTCAAGTGAAACAGATGTGTAGGTGTGTGCATGTAACAAAAGGTCATGGAGCACAAAGGGCTGAAGCTGAAAACTACAGGTCACCTCTGTATATTCAACTCCAGAGATTAACATCTGGACCTGTGAAAGGGCTGCCCTGCTTGAGAGATGTGAGCCTCAGCTGAAAAAACTGCCTCCACCTCCTCATTTCAGCAGCTCACAGGCTACATATCACAGAGAAGCTGGCAGAGGGGAAGGGGTGTGGAGCTGGAGGCAGGGCTGATTAAAGCAGCTCTTCATGGATGTGCAAGAATGCTGACCCCCAGGGTCTTCAGCAAGACTGTTCTCCCTTTCAGCATCATCATAGGAGTTTATATACACAGACATATGCAGACATATACAGAAATGAGGACATTCTCAAATTGCCTACTAAGCCAGGTGCAAATCAGTGTCTGTGTTTACAGGGTAAAACATCATCCTTACCTCTGACTTTAACAAGAAATTTGCAAGTGCCTTTGTTTTCAGCTCTGTCGTACACAGTATATTGGATTTTGTGGTCGCCTTCTGGAAAATGTGACCCAGGTGGCAGGCCTTTCAAAATAACACTAAACCAAGAGATAAAACAGGACAGACATTCATAAATTCACCAGTATTTATCTACTCACAATGCTGTAAAAGCCTGAAGAGAGATGTTTGTGGCATGCTAGGGTTGTCTGGCTGCCTGCAGGACAGAAGACTTGAGAGGAAGAAGGAAAGAAGAAGCTGGGCAGCAGCAACCAGAGTATTTAAATTTGCTACCTACAGCCCACCCTGCTGAGACAAGGGGGTCAGAGGGGGCAGGGTCTGCTCCCTTCCTATGAAACAATTCACACTGTAACCAAGCCCATCATGCCCAGAGGAACTCAAGCTTCCTTCTCCTTACAGAAGAAAAAAATCAATATTAAAAAAGAAAACTTCCAGCCTCTTACAGGGGGGATGTGTTCCTATCTGGCTGCTCTGAACTGCTCCTGTGATTGTCATTTGTGACTGGTAACATACAGAAATGGAACAGAAAGTAAGATGTGTCACAGCAGAAGGGTGTGGTGATCCACAGCATTTTCACCTGGAATTTTCCCTTGTCCTGCAAACAAGGTGGGAGAATTCAGATGTATAAAACAATCTCAGTACTGAAGCAAAGAGCATGTAACCAAAGAGATTTCCATGTAATGGAAAAGCTTTTGTACTCCTGAAACTGAAGGGCTGTGCATTTAAGAAAAGCACTGCATACTCTATAAACAGCACAACTTAGCAATGTTTTATAAAAATAGAGGTGTGATTTAGGGAAAAGCTTCCACTGAATCAAGAGCTTGGCTCTTTTGAGCTGACAACAGTTATTCATATGACCAAGTCTACATGGAATATTCCCCATTTTTCCCTATCAGATGTTCCTTTGTCAAAAAGACTTACAAATTTATTCTGACATTTTTCAAGTTTTTACTTCACCTGGTGTAGTTTTTGATGTTGTTAATTGTCACCAAATTGTTACATCAGACCTTAATGGAAATTAAGTTTTTAATTATGTAATGAATTCTTCTTTACGAAATTATTAAATTACAGAGGGCAATATCATTGTATTTCATTAGTTTTTTTGTATTCACGTCAAATTGTAAACATCTTCAAGCTTAACAACTTGGAGCTTTTGAGCTTAACCAGTCCACTAATGTAATGATGTAACTTGCTTACTGAAAGAAACAGATTTTCCATGCTCCCACCATTACAATTATTCAGATGGATTGACCTAAATTCTGCATGATAAAAATGGGAAAATCAGAGACAGTACTACCTCCAGAAGTACACCCTGTTCTTCGGGAAAATGGGACAGTGAAACTACTGAAACTGACAAAGAAATTTTGAAGTGTTATGTCTAAATACAATGTTTAAATCCATCAAGGTTACAAACAAGAAATGTTACTTTAAAAGTAACTGCAGAATCCTGAGATAAAAATGGCCAGTACTACTTAGGAAGAAACCTAAAGATGATTGCAGATACTATTTTGTGACACACCTTGATTCTTTCAAGACAGTCAAACTTACTTCTTCTGTTACCTCCAATGCACTACTCTGCTTTTATTGTTCTGTACAAAAATTAACTTGGTGGAAGAAAACTTGTTAATTATGAGACCCACAAAGAAGCTCTGCTGAACTTCATAGCTGCAATAAAAATTCTGCTATTGTTTATTCCACCAGCTCTAAATAACCACAACTGGGTAACCAGTTCCTGAACAACTCACCTCTAAATTGCCAGCTTTTCCAGTTAACCATGCAATTCTTCATAGAGCAGTGATATGTGACAGCTATAAAAAGGCATCGTGGATGAATGAAGGGAAAAGGGAACCTGGCCTGCGGAATTGCTAACAGAAGGGTAAGAAGGAGACAGTGCAAACATGTAGAGATTTTCACCTACTCTGTCAGAATGCCATCAGCAGTGTCCCGTCCCTCTGGCGTGTCCCAGAACACTCTGGCTGTCAACTTGTTGGGCTCTGCAGTTTTCTCCTTCACACTTGGGCACTGGATCCTTGGAGGTTCAGTATCTGTTGAAGTCAATGTCACAGAAAAGGGCACTGGAGCATCTGCTAGAGCTGTGCATTTTCCTCACAGCTCCTTCCCTGCTGTCAGGGTAACACAGGACCACCTCCAGCTGGCCTCCTCAGCCTTGGATTCATCCCAGCCAAGGCACATGGAGCCTGGAGCCTCTACTTCTCACCTTGTCTTGGGTTGCAATGCAAGATGTAACCAAAAGTGTGTATTCTACTACCATCTGTTGAAACTGGTTGGGGAGGTGTTTTCTTTGTCTCTTCTATAACCCATTCCTCATAACTCCGGGGGGACAGAGCAGGCATCTTCTGTTAATGGGCCAACTGCTAAAACCAGGTGGGGCAGGGTTCTTTATCTCTTCCAGGACCCATCCTCCCTCCAGGGGGTATCTGCTGTTAATGGGCCATCAAGGCTCACTGCATGGCTGATACAATTACATCATCCCATTGGGAGAGGCTCCACCCAGAGGGAGGAGCCCAGCATTCCTACCTGGATAAAACCTGATATTCAGAACACCAGGACAGCCTGTTTGCACTGGATTCCCAGAGGAAGACCAGACCCATCTCACCACCACTGGATCTTCTGAGAAAACGACACCCTTCTACAGGATCATCTCTACTCCAACAGAACCACATCTGTCACTCCAGGAGGATTTAGTTGGACTGCTGCCAACACCCTGACCAACAGTGTGTCAGGTCGTATTCTGACCCTGTCAGTGTTTTCTTTTTTTATTTTTATTTTTAATATTCCTAGTAAAGAACTGTTATTGCTATTCCAGTATCTCTGCCTGAAAGCCCTTCAATTTCAAAATTATAGTAATTCAGAGAGAGGGGGTTTACATTCTCCATTCCAAGGGGAGCTCTGGCATCCCCTGGCAGACACCTGTCTTTCCAAACCAAGACACACCTTTTTGTAAGAAGAGCTGACAATGATCAGCCCTTTGCAATGCAAAAAAACCCCAACTAAAAGTAGTTACTGTAAATTTCTGCACATAGTTCAATTAAAAAGTAATGTCGACAAATGGATGGCTTTGAATTCCAAGGAGGGATGTCCAAGATCACATCTAAGGAGCCTGGATGTTCTGTTTATCACCATTCTTTTATTTCTCCATCTGTGCAGTAGTTAATGTGATTAAGAGCATTTTTAAAGCACACTGAACATCAATCTGTCCCTGCACGGTAACTTTGCATGTTACTCTATAGCTATAAAATGACATCCTGGTTATTTTTCCTGCAGTAATGGCAAAATGAGAAACAACAGAAGACTGGCACAATTAACATTTTGTGGAGAATCAATGCTGAATTTGATTATTTCCTAGTAACTCTTATAATAATGTCTTGCATCAGTAGCCAGCAGTACTATGACAAGCATCCTATCAATGCAGCCTCAAGATGTGACAAAAGCATGACTTAGCTTGGTGACAGCCATTTACCACAACCTCTGTTATACAATCAGCAGGAAAAGGCAATCTTTCCAGAAGAAAAGACAGTGACATTTTTCAATCTTCTAGAAGAAAGCATCCATTTCAATACATGTTACAGTGCATTAAAGATATAATGGAAATATTATTCAAGTGAATATTGGCATTCTTAGCTAACTGATAACCAAAACCATCTGTACATTGATTTTTCTTTTAATCAAAATTATTTCAGCAACATGAGGGATATCCTTCCTCTTACAGGGTGGGGACAGGAGACAGTCTGCTTTGTTAGGACAGAATACTCACTAACTGCAAGGACTCTATAAGCCACTGCTAGAACGTATCTAATTTTTAAAAAATACAACTTTTTTTCCCCGCTTTTAGTGAATATATGTTTGATAACTGAAAGGCCTTATGCCTTTCCTACATGGATCTTCAGTGCTGTACTGTGAAGCCCACATAATTTAGTGCAAAAATGCTACACAGTGCAACTGCAGTATAAAAGGGTAGAGGAAACCCCTTGTTTTCAAGAGCACTTTAAGTTCAGGTCTGAAGTCATTTTAGCCACACTCAACGCCAAAAGCTGTGGAATCCCCAGGACACTTGCACGACATGAAGTTTACTGGTCCATGCCTCTGATCAAAAGTAGCATTCCCTACTGTGCACAGTGCAACTAACTGTTTGTGTATCAAAGTTAAGAAATTAAGCAGTCTTTTTGCCTTTGTATTTCATTACTCCCCTCAATTTCACTTGTCAGCTGAAAGTGAGCTGTTCAGCCATTCCTCTCCTGGCCACTGTGTAGGCTGTAGTTCTGTAACTCCTGAATTACACTAAGGAACAAGTGTCCAATTTCAAATGTCATTATACTGTTAGAATCATGTCTGTCCACAATGATGTCTGGTCACAAAAAAACCTCTATCCTGCTTGTTAAGAAGCCAAAATATAATGTTATTAAACAGGCTGCAGATCTCACTATTTGCATACAGGAACTGTGTGCACACAAGATTTGAAGAGACCTTCTCCAAACTATGCAGTATTACCACAACTTAAATCTTAGTATTACTTTTACTGGGTTACTTGGGACTTGTAATCCTAGGCGACAACTGGGACTTGAAACCCCATGCAACAACTACTCTGCATTTTTAGAACAACAAAGAAGTGTTAGTGCTTAGCCTCTTTTTTTTGCTGCTTAAGGTACTTGCTTACTTCACACTGCAAGACAGCATACTTTCTAAGAAGCACATCATCTCTGCAAACAGATGAGCTTCTGAAAGTGCCAGGAAATACAGAGGATTATATTTTATCATTTCCAAACTTAAAAGGTTTGTTTTTCTTCCTCTGTCCACACCACTGAGAATTACAAAGCTTATTTTTGCATATAAAAACAAAGAGACACCACAAACAGTCTAGACCTCAGCAGCTCATTTCTACATTTGTACATCAAGTCACAGGAAACCTGAAAAACATTTTATGAACATCAGGCCACAGTGGAGAGGCTCCAAAGCCATTTGCCAACCTAGACTGAGCCACAGGCATTCTGAGGAAAACCAAGTTATCATACACACAAAACACAAAGCACAAACACTCTACCACCCACATGCTTTAAATTACTGGTAGCCATTTCAGATGGCCAAAGAATACTTTCCTTTGTGGGTGGCTGCTGAAGCTTTTATCAGAGGCTTTCCAGAAACAAGGGCAGCAGGCTGAGACTTCACTATGTGCTGAAATTTCATCAGTAGTCAGGAAAGTTAAATCTCAATATTCATCTCTCTTCTGATTTATGTATACAGAAATACCTCTTCCAGCTGAGGTTCCCAGGAGACCACTGACTATGTAATGAAAATTGCTGGCATAACTAGAGTGAACTAGACTGAAATTTAAATTAGCTCACTGCAACCATGCTGGTAACTACAATCCATTCACATTCTCTGGATATATTTGAAGACCATGATCCCAAATAAGAAAAACAGTTCAGACAACAGGTTTACTTTCAAACCTGCTTTTAACCATTAGGCAGAAGAGAACATGACGGACTCCAGCACAGAGAACATGCTGGAAGAGCAGCACAGTCATCACAGGCTGCCATGGAGTCACTCAGGAATCACCAAAGGCTATTACAAGCATTGTAAAGGGCTGGCCACTTACACCAGACTCATCTCTTTTAAAGTGGTAATGCTTGGATACTCGCTTTGGACTGAAAGTACTGAGTGACAGAACCTTGCACCCATGGAAAACTGTTCTTTGCCTGCTTAAGAGGGACAGTTGTGTTTTCTTCCCATGAACTGGATAAAAAAGGCTTTTTGGGACTTATGTGTGCAGGAATTGGGCACTGGCAGATGCCTCAGGATGCAGATCTAACACCCACTCACCAACACAGGCTGCGGGCCGGCCGCTCCAGACCTTGTTGTCCATGCAGGTGACGATGCGGTCCCCCTTGAGCTGGTACCCCGGGGAGCAGTAGTACTCACACCTGGAGCCAAAGTAGGCACCATCCAAACACTTGAAGCCCCCGCTGGTGGGCATGGACAGGGTGGGGCAACGCTTTTCTGGAAAAGGAAACAAAGACTCCTGGAAACCTCTTTACCCTCTCTTTACAGAACTGTGCACATGGGGTATTACACAGAAATAAAGACATAGCTGGCAAACAACAAGTGGGAGGAAGTCTTGTTCCAGGTGCGGTTTTTCAACACTGTTCTCATTAGCTGCATTTCAAATTTAACTCTACATAAGCCTTAGTGGCCTGATACAATATTTATATGAGAAAAGGGATGACAAGTACCTATTTCTCTCTTCTCAGAAAATGTTTGAGTGTAAGAGCCCATTTAGACACATAATGCAAACTGTGTCAACTTACAAAGTATAAGATGGGCAATATTTTATGTATACATATATATATATTTATATTTATTTATATTTAATATTCATGTCTCTGTCCTAAAACTATTCTCACAAATCAAAATCTCACCTCAATAAAATATTCCCTATCTGCCATGAGTGTTTGTACCACTGAGATGCTTATCATCTCATGTACCCATGAGATCCTCAATGACAAACTAATCTACATATCCAAGTATACTGCCAACCTTTAAAATAATAATAAAAAAATAAAAAAAAAATCCAAAAAGCAGTTTCAATGGCAAATAAGAATCTATTGTCTGAACCTGGAGCACAGGTCACACACACACAGATTTTGCAACCACTTACGTTTGCACAGCACCTTTCCAGACCAGCGTTTGCTTGACTGACAAATCAGCTGGTGAGGGCCATGCAGTTCGTAGCCTTTTTGACAACGAATATCACATCTGGTGCCCAACACATTCTTGTAATATTCCCCTTGAGGTGTCCTGCAGTTTGCATAACCATGTTTCACTTTAATGGGGGAGCACCACGGTGTTTCTGGCACAGAGAAGGAAAAAAACCCACACAAAGCAATTAGAAAAATGTAAAAGTTCAGACACAAATACAAAATCACTTTGCTTAATCAAGGTCACAGAGAAGAAAAGAAGTTAACCCACTTATTTAAAAAGCCACCAATCTTTAAAGTGGAGAACACTGCAGAGGTGCATTTACACATGAGGAGGTCAGCCCTTTAAAGACTGGAAGCTCTTTTTTTTATGACAAACATTAAAGATTGTAGCCATTATATTGGAGGGGTTGGGAGGGCAGGTGGGGTTTTACTATGCTTTTTGTCCATGGATTAAGTGTGCCACCATGTGGCCAGTCCGATGACAACTGGGCCGTTTTCTCCTCTTGTTTTTAAGTAGACACATCTAACTGCTCTTTGGTAAGAGAAGTTTGCATTGGGAACATCTTAGTCCAGTTGCAGTTGTCAGTTTTCCACATTTGGCTTAGTGCTCATTAAAAAAAATTAAGTTCTGCTTCCATAATGATCTGTGCCTTGCAAAACTCAGGGATGGTTTGGGCTCTCCCACAGTTAGAAGATACCACTTACATAAACTGTATTGCCAATATGTCACGCTGAACCTGCTCAAACTGAACCTTTATTAACTGGCCAGGACTATGCTGTAAAATATTCAGGATATGGGTACCCCCACCTTGTGAGGATTTACCACCACACTGTGGTGCTGCTGAGAACAGTATCAAGTAGACTTTTCTTCCCAGACAAAATTTCACATTTTTTGTTTAGCTTTGTCAACAGGGTGCACCAAGAAAACGGGCAGCTGCCAGCACGAGTTTCCTACACAAGCAGTGACTAAGCCTGCCCTCCTTTCTCAGATCCAAGATTTGAAAAGCACATGTTGGGAGAGGAGAGACGGAGGAAAGGAGGATTGCAAAGCAAAAAGGGAGCAATGACAAATCCTGAAATCCTGTGTGACAACGTGTGACATGACGCAGGGGCATGAAAAAACATCTGAGTTTTTCAAGAAAGATGGGAAAAAACCTAAATAAATAAAACACATGAATTTTAGCCTTCATACTTACAAAGTCACAAACAACATTAAAAAAAATTCTGGATCGTGCTTGGCAGATGTTCACTTCTAACTCAATTTCCATAGTTATTAAGTACATTTTCCTACACTAGCTGGATCAGCTCCACACATAAATAAACAACAATCAATACAGCATTTCTCATACATGGGATATTTATATTCAGTGTGCTAGGTCTCTAGGACATATTTATACTTTCCCAATGGAAACTACACTTTACATATGTATTTTGCAGTGCTGGTCCTGAGTAAACACAAACAGCATCTGCAGACCAAAATCTGAGAATAATTACCAATCTTTTGCCTAGACCAATGGCACATTTCCTCTAGACTAGTCCATTTCTGAAGCAGTTGTACTGTGATATGCTTCTTTTTGTCTTTCACCAATACAAGTAAAAACCCTTTACAAAGATGTGTAGGTGAAATTATTCCCAGTGTCACCAAATACACAGTGACTGAGGCACAGGACTCAAGCAGGCCAGTCTAACAGCACCCCTCAGGTTAAGGGCAGAGTACAGTTCAGCTCTTTGGCTCAGCTGCACAATCATCCCAGCTCTGCTTCTCCCCACCTATAAACCTGTTTTCTGAATGTCAAATACATCCTCTGCTATTTACCTTACAATTATGCAAAGTGTTTTGGTGGACAGTGGGTTTTGGTTTGGGGGTTTGATTTTTTTTTAGAACTATTTCCTGTCCCTCTCCCTAATCTCTATCCCACAGCTCCCAAAACACATTTAAAAAATCCCCACATCCACTGACTTGGGTCATTTTGTTGAGGGGCTATGCCACAGTGGCTCCCATTTTTCACACTTGTTGTGCACCAAATTAAATCTGAGACAACAGAAGAGGAGTGTGAGCTAATGGGAACAGAAGTCAATTGCTGAAAAAATGAGTGATGCCAACATCCAGCTCTGCCTCCTTAACTGCTACCCCAGGGCTGCTGGTGCAGCCTCAGGCACCACCTCCAACCACTCTCTGGGAAACAACACATCTTGGATTCACAGGCTCTGCCTCCTTCACCTCCTGCAGAAATCCTCCTACTCCTGAGCTTTCCCATAATCTCCACTTCAGTGGTCTCATGCCCAAACTCTACAGCTTTTCTGTCCCACTTGTTCTTCCCATGCCCTGAGACCTTAAATTCAATTTGTTTACAAACCCAAGCTTGTCCTTAACTAAGAACTAGGCCTCAGCAACTTCAGGTTTAAGCCATTCTGTAGAAAAACTAAGACAACACTGTCTGCAAGAGCAGGACTGGGTGGATGAAAACTCATTTAGGCTGAGCTTTCACCCCAGCCAGTTAAGTAATCCTTCAGCAAATCAGTTCAAGATATTTATACCTCGGGTTTTCCACATGTGTAAACTCCAAATGCATATCACTGGTTTCCTTTGCAAAGGGTGTTAAGACAAACATGCTTTGCAACATGATCAAGAGGCTAATAAAAACAAAATAAAGAGGACAAAGAAGCTGTTTCAGGTATTGCAAATTGCCTGAGTTTTTCCTGCAAATTTCTGTGGTTTTACAAAAACACTTAACAGCTACCCATATATATATATACTAAAAAAAGGGTAGCTAACAGCTAAAAAAATGCAATGTAATGCACAAACACAATACTGAAAAAGTAAAAGCCTCTCCTGTAGTGTCGTTGCAGCTACAGTGGTTTACAGAAACAAAGCAAGCTCCTAAACAGGGGGAAAATGCATCTTACACTGGACCAAATGATTCTGCCAGAAAGAAAAACAAAAGCAAACATGCTTTTGGATGCAGATAACTTGAAGAACTCAGGAGGAACATCTGTTTGATTTAAAACATTATAATGCTTACTCTAGAACTGGTTGTGATTAGAAGAAAGTGGGTGAGGCAGGGTTTACAAGCCATTTACAAATATTGGGGGTTAGATCAAGTGATACTGCTGGAAAAAAACCCAGCTAACTTGAAAAGCACATTAAATAATATAACAAAGTTTTAGATCAAAGTTTGTTTATTTTTAAGTGAAGGCACATATCGGTTTTCAAGGGCTAAGCAGCTACACAGAGCACTTGTGGAATATTAGGTTTGTGCCAAGCCCCAAGGGGTTACACAAGCTGTTCCCTGCCTCAAGGCAAGATCAGCCATGTTCCTGAAGGCTTTGGGCATTATAAAAGCTAGAGGTTTCCCAGACACCTTTTATGGAACTTCACCATCTATACCAGGCTATGTTCACCCAACTGAAATTTGAGTTTTTAGGAACCAGGGTACTGTTTCCTTGTTTAATAGAAAGTTTGCACCTCAACAGAAAAAAACCCCTAAAAAATCCCTGAGCAATACAATAGCCTGAATTTTCACTTAGTAGTAAAGCATTCCAGAGACTCAATTCTGTGTTTGAAACCACTGGAAAACAGGTGGCAAACAGAAGTGGTTGAAGCCCCAGTGTTGCCTTTAGAGCTATGGATACTGCTTGATCATTACAGTATCTGAGAAAACATACTAGAAATGGGTCACCAGAGCAGTGGCACTGGAGCTGTGAGGAACACAGGAACTGCTGTATTCAGGAAATGTTTCCTCATGAAATATGATCAGAGATGCCAAGTGGCAGGAAGAAAAGCACTTTCTAGAGCATCATCTCCCCCAGCCCCTTGGTCCTGTTTAAACAGCAGCCTCAGCTGAGCCCTTCCATCACAAACAGCAGGCAAAGTGACCAGCTGTACTGCTGCTTGCTGCTACACCAGCCAACAGAGCTGATGGTTCACCAGGGAGGAAGGGAAAAACTCCTTAAAAATGCTGTAGGCATAGGAAACCTTGGCCATGTTTCTCTGGAAAGCTGAGCAAGTGGGAAAACATCCAGATGAAGACAAAAGGGTTTGGTAGGAGGCCGATTTTCACTCCTCCCAGTAAACTGCAATGTTTTGTTTGCAGATGTCAAAGAGGATGAATCTGTGTGCTCACTTGCACATGTGTAGAAAGAAAAAAACAATGCTCCTTACATATGTGAACATCAATTATTAAAATCCATTCAGTTCCTGGTATTGGTAAGTTTTATTTGCTAAGAAATTGGCCACACCCAAAATGCTGGACTGCACATCTGAGAAGACTGCACATCTGAAGATTGCCACGTAGCCCGTTCTTCCTTGTTTTGTCTTTCTCCATCCCCTTCCCCCCAAAACCAGCATAAAGAAGTATGCTAATGAAGAACCAGCCTTTTCTGTTCCAATGATTTATACTCTTAGATTCACATTGTCTGTCCCTCAACATTTGGCAGTAGTGCTTCCAAACTTGGGGCAGTTTTTAATATCTGTGTGAACGAGTCATTATGTTCCACTTACCCTGGTGACGTTTTGGCTGACATGAGTATAATCCATTTTGGATCACCACAGAAATGGAATTTACACAGAATCCACACTTTAACTACTTGCCTACCCTGGCATGAATTGGCATTGATTTATCTTCATGATCTCTGAGTTCTTTTTCTATGTGTCTGCAGAGGATCACACGTTAAAAGGTGAAGAAAAATGACTTAACCTAAATAAAGCTTTAGAAAATTATTTGTGCACATGTTTGAAACCAAATTTTACACATAAATATTTTACTGGGAGGAAGATGAGACATTTATGAAAACAGCAACATAGCCATAAAAGCTGTGCTTTCCCCTTGGCTGTTCATAAATGTCTGAATTATTTTATGACTTACCTCTCATATGGCCCATTGATTCTTTGCAGAGCATCAATAATGTACAAGACACCAATGATCAGTATTTTCAAGTGATCAAAATTATGACAATAGTATGCCCACAGCTTAAATTACTAAAAAGAAACAGTTACCATTTAAGTGACAAATGAAATGCTATGTTTCTTTAATGTCTAGGGTTCTGAGGGATTTTGGCAGAGGAGAGTGTTATTAAGACAAAGGCAGACTTTTTAGAAAATGGACACAGCAAACGGAAGATTCACTGGTTGTGGCAAAAAAACTTCTCACACTTGTTGAATGGCAAAGTCTTCCAGAACAGGCATGAAAATTTGAATTTGCTTCATAAACATGCCCATCTGTTCACTCCTCCAGCTACATGATTTCGTTTTGGAATGCACACATGCATTTGTTAAATACACTTGGCATTTCAGGTAGCAAGTTAATCAGTTGCAGGTTGAAATGCAAGCAATTTTATAGAAAGAAAAAAAATACTGAAAATCAAGTTCTCTTGCAGGTACTTCTATACATTACCATCAATAAGCCCAGGTTTTGACTCAGCTTATCATTGATGGTTTTTGTTAGCATGTATGGATATGAAAGAGAAGCTCTTCCTGATTTTCATAATTCAACAACCTGATCTCCCAGGAGCAAAGGCAATGCAAAAGTTACTTACTCAGGTGCATGAAAGAGCAGTGATCAATATTTGGTCTAATTTCCATTGTTAAAACCAGCAGAAATTAAATCTTGATTTAAATATCCATGAGAAAAAACATGGAGCTGGATCACCAGGATTGTATAATCCATGAAAGGAAAAAAGAATGAAGGTTTCTGTCAGCAAGCAGTTGATCCTCTTTAGCACATAAGCAAAGCATTCACCTTTGTATCTACTGCGTGCATAAACATCCTCATCATCTTCCAGGGGTGAATATCCCGATCCTACAATACAAAACAAGAGAAAAAAAAAAACTGCAGCAAGAAAGGAAACATAAATTAAAAATAAAAGAAAGCTTTGAGAAAAGACATGCAAGATTAGGATGCAATAATCTATGCAATGTCATCAGCATGGGCTTCTCTGAAGCTCAGAGTCATAGCAGACCCACTTTATAGTGAATTTGGAAGGGGGAAATGGATTTGGCAATCAAGTGAAACAGTAAATTTCAAGTGAAATAGTAAATTTCTCTCGGTGCTCCTGGAGCAATGTTGTGCAATGTTAAGTGGCACATGCCAAGTCACAGCTCCTCTGTTACCATGTAGGTGACCTAATGAGCAGAGAGAGCAGAGCAGGTGCAGGTGAAGGGCCTCAGCAGAGGTTTCACTATAAAGTGGTTCCATAGTGTCAATGGCTGTTAACAGCCATCAGGCCAAAGAGCAAAAGTAAAATATAAATAACTTGAGTACAACCATCCTTAATGACCTGTAAGATCCTCACACTAAGAACAAGACATTGAGGTATGTGACCTGCTAACACAAGTTACACTCAAATCAAAAACATGGTTTGGTTTCAAGAATTCTTCTGGTGTTGGTCAAATAAAGAGAAAACAAAGCTCCATACTTTCAAAACCCTGTGCAATGACCGAAAACTTAAAGGTAGAAGCTACTTTCTAAAAACCAGAAACCAGCTGGAGCACTACTACTCAAATAATCCATCAATAAAACAAAGCAGTTAGCAAGAAAGCCTTCAAAATTCCCTAAACAACACTTATCTAAAATTAGCAACTTTGGAGTATGAAGTCTAGTCTAAATTCTAGATAAATCTTTTCTACAAAGAAGGGGTCATACAAATTCCCCCTTTGAAATAGCCTTTTAAGAACCTTGCATGCAATAGGCAGATACTCAAGGGCCACAGGAGCTCCCCACATGGCATCTCAAGTTACAACATTTGGAGCTATTTCATTGCCATTTGTTGACGTCTGAGACTATGGTCTGTACAAGCTGCTGCTTAAAGTCAGACAAAATTATTTCATTCAGGCACCCCGACAAGCTACTGACTCCATGTGCAAAGCATTCAACTGTTCAGCAGAAATCAAACCCAAAAGTTTGATTTCTGTAAACAGACTCCATTTCTTATTAAAGAAAAACCCCAAAATGTCTGTCCAGAAAATGGTGCAACTTGATTTCTTACTCTACCAGACTCAAGAAAACCCAGCCCATGTAACTGCAGCTGCTCCATGGGAGCATCTTTTCGGCACAGGATCATTGGGAATCTCTCCACCAGTTTGAGCTGGGACCTGAAGAAGTAAATTTCCAAACAACCTGTCCTCTGAAATTGAGGGATTTATATACAATGAAGTATTTTTATCACTTAGAATAATTTCCTCTGGATTTTTTATATTTATTGTTCATGTTCCATTTTGATACCTAAACACTGACATCTGAGAGACTTCCGAACATAAAACCAAACCTTTTTGTACTTGAAATCTGACTGCATAGTAAAAAGAGCAAGCTGTGATCCATGAGGGCTTCAGGAAAACCTTGATATGTAAATGATTACCTCTTGATATGTTAATGATTACCTCTCTAAGCATCAATTTTTCTGCCAGAAATTGGAGTACTCTTAGCTAATTACTCACTTTGAGGGTTATAAAACTGTTACCTCAGTGTTATCACTAATAATTGTCCAAATTTTAGTGTGCAGTGACTTTAGCATTTAAAATTAGCAAATCTTAGAATTATGTGATCACTTATGCATTTACCTTTCCTTAGACAAGAAACAATTAAGTGCTTTTGAAAGTTGTCTAAGAGAAACTGGCCTTAAAGAGGTCAGTATTCACTACTTTTGCTCAAAACAAGGCCTTCTTGATGGAGCTCAACATTTCCCATTTCCAGCTCATTTTTTACCTCAAAATGAGAAGCCAGTCCAGTATCTTTCCTAACAATCAATATTTTCTTAATAACCCCAACAGGCATGGCTTGTGGAGCCATGGGAGAGGTGTTCCCATTTCATCTCCATTTTCTCAGCCACAAATCAAAGAGTTTCTGCTTCACATACATTCAAAAGTGACTACCAAGCCATGTAAGGACAAAGCATTGTTCTGTGTTGGAAGTGCTAAAATTATCCCAGTTCAGGGTATAGCAGGTTCCTGTCAAAAACAGATGTGGACTTTGTTCTGGCAGATGTCAAGCAAAACGCATGAAATAACACTTTCATTTTAAGATTAATCGAAGGATTTACACAATTCTGTTTATGTCAGAAAAAAAAAAAGACGTTCACAAAATAAAATTCTGTCTCCATTGCAAAGGTTCACTTGTACAGGTCTAATGGCAAGATCAGGGCACAAGAACAGTGCCAAGCCAGGCACTGCATACACACGAACAGCACTTCACATGTTATTGTGCTATAAACCCTTTGTAACAGAAAAAAAGAAGGAATGTGACACATAAAGAGGCAGAAGAGCTATGCACGCGTGCTTTCCCAGGACTGACATAAGAATTATTTACCTCATTGAGTTTAATTTAAACTAAGCTATAGATAACAACAGTAGAGTACATTAAACCTACCTGAAATTTTTCAGTTTACTGCCCTGAAATAGGAGAAGTCCTGGAACACAAGTCCGGTAAGAAATTGCTGAGGGAGCCAGGGTTGATAATTAAGCCTGGGGAAAAGGAGGCTAATCACTCTCTAACTCCCTGAAAAAGGGAGTAGCCTGGTGGGGTGTGTCTCTTTCTCCCAGGTAACAACCAACAGGATGAGAGAGACGAAACAGCCTCAGGTTGGGCCAGAGGAAGTTAAAAATAGCTATTAGGAAAGAAATGAAAGGGTCAAAAACATTGGAACAGGCTGCCCAGGGAAGTACTTGAGTCAGTATCCCTGCAGATATCTAGAAGATACCAATATGTCACTTGTGGCACTTAGAGACATGGTTTAGTGGAGTATTAAAAAACGACATTTTGGAAAATCATTTTACAACTGTCATTTTTTGGGGTATAAGCCCAGATCTGCAGCTTCTGTAAAGTGACCTTACCCCAAAGATCACTTGCAGACAGCGCGTCAGGAAACAGAGCTAGCCACTCATCACTTCGTCTACCTCAATGTACTTTTTATGCTGCAAAACTAACGAATAATTTGGCTTCTAATATTCCTGATAAGAACTTTAAAGAGAGATTCTGAGAAAGCATGGCCTCAATACCACTGCAAGTTCTGGCACGGAGAACGGCGGTGAGCACGACTCGTGGGGAAAGCAGAGCTCGGTGCTGTCATTTCTATGCTAAAATTCAGCGCAGCGGCCCCCGGCCCGGCCCCGCTCCCCGGCCCGGCTCTGTCCCGGCCCCGCCGTCCCTTCCTCACCCCCGTACTCCAGGTTGGCCCGGGCACCCAGGGCCAGCAGCACGGCGAGGGGCAGCCAGCAGTTCCCCATGCTCCACATGGCGCCTCTGCCCCCAGCCAAGCGGCAGGACCAGGAGGAGGAGGAGGAGGAGGAGGAGGAGGGAGGCTCCCGGGCGCCGCCGTAGTCTCCTTCTCTCGCTGCCCGGCCCCCCTTTCCTCCCTGCAAGGGCGTTTGGAATCCACCGGGGCTGCGGTGTCGCCTGTGCCGTGTGTTGTCCCCGCCGAGGGGCTCCTGCTGCCCGCTGCCCTCCGGGAATCTCCCGGTGGTGCCCTGGCCCGGAGAGATGTGCGGGGTCCCGGCTTGGTCCGTGAGCCCAGACCTGCTGCGCCGGCCCTACCTCAACCAGGACACCGAGCGGGCCGGGACAGCGTGTCTGTTCAGATGGCTTCCCATAGCATCACAGAATCAGCTGGGTTGGAGGAGACATCTGAGATCATCCACTTTAACCTATGACCACCAGGTCAACTATAAAATGGGACTAGGTGCCACGTCCAGTCTTCCCTTAAAATACCTACAGGGAGAGTGACTCCCCCACCTCCCCGGACTGCCCATCTGCCTATTCCGATGTGTCATCATCCCTTCTGTGGGAAGAAGGAAAAAAAAAAAAAAATAAAAAATCTTCCTAATGTCCCTGCCCTGGTGCAGCTTAAGACCACGTCCTCTCATCCTATGGCTCGTTGCCTGGTGGAAGAGACCAACCTTCATTGTGCTACGCCCTCCTTTCAGGGAGTTGTGGAGAGCAATAATGTGCCCACTGAGCTCCTTTATTCCAGGCTAAATCCAGGTCCCTCCACCTCTCCTCACAGAACTTGTGCTCCAGACCCTCGCCAGCTCTGTTCCCTTGTCTGGAAATGCTCCAGCCCCTCAGTGTCCTTCCTGAATTAAAGGGTCCAGAACTGGACACTGCACTCACAGTGTGGCCTCACCAGTGCCCAACACAGGGGACAATCCCTGTCCTGGTCCTGCTGCCCACACTATTGCTGACACAGGCCAGGTGCCATCGCCCTTCCTGCCCCCCTGGGCACACCTGGCTCACGTTCAGCCACTGCTGACCAGCACCTCCAGGTCCTTTTCCTCCAGGCACCTTTCCAGCCGCTCTGCCTCTAGCCTATAGTGCAAAGATCACCACATTTCCAGCTTTTTAAACACTGCTGGGAAATGCAGAACAGCAAAAAACTCCTAAAAATACAGCAATAACAGCTAATTTCAGCTGCATGGCAGATTTCATAGAATAACAAAAAGAAGAGACCAAAATGAATAACAAAAAAAGCAAAAGCCACCTCAAAACTATAATGACACTGTGTCTTGATCACACAGAAACCACATGAATTAAATTAACTTGGGCAGCATGTTCTGTAGTCTGCAGGCACTGGCTACTCTTGACACTGGGAGGAAGGAGAAAGCTCCTTTCCCATTTAACTTATCCTTCAAATCAGAGAAAAAGTGCTTGGGAAATCCTCCCATTTTCAAAGTTTGTCAGCTTGAGCATGTGTAGGAAGAGAATGACCAGTTTCCACCACTAAGTCTGCAACATCTGGATTTAGTTCCTCCCATGTTTTGACTCAGACTTTTACATTCCACAGTACCTGAAGGCATATCAAATACGTCCCACATCGAATACGTGAATTTAAAACTTTGCTCTACCACAGCAAACTGAGGAGCTTCTTGGAGTATGACAGGGCTAAGGTCACTCTAAGACCTCAGAAGTCTGGAAGAAGCACATGATGGGGCACAAAAGGCACAAAATGGTCACAATGTTCACATTTTGTGTGTAAAAATACTTGCACTCGTTTTTATGATGGTACTAAAAATGGAAGGCTGGGTTTTTCATCTCATTCTTTACTGGCTGAACATTACACCCCAGAAGTCTGCAAAGTTCATGTTTTAAAACCATTTGCTTTGGTGGGACCTCAGTATTTGTTTAGAAACTGCCTGCACAGTTAGGTATTTTGCATCTGGTCTGTGAAGCTTAATATATATATTTTTGTTTCCTTCTGTTACAGAAATCCTACAGTCATAGAATGGTTTGGGTTGAAATGGACCTTAAAGCATTGAAACAACCATTTTGCATTCAGCAATAGTTGTGCTCAACTGAGAAGCAGAGGATATCAAGAAAATCATGGCATGTTCCTGAATGCCAACCAAATTAATAACCCTATGTGCAGTTTATTAGCCCAAATGATTAACTTCCAGAGATGTTTAGGCATTTCTCTGCTCATATATATGGAAATACACAGGTGTGTGTATAGCACAGATTTGAGTTTCCATGCACAGCCACAAGCTCCAGTCAACAGTTGTGCTTCTATTCCTTGCAGGTGTACAGTCTTTTCAGGCACAGAAAGTAATCCTACACCAAAATCCCCTCAAGACTGTACACAGATTAATTCACTGTGTCCCAGTATTGATTAAGATGCAAACACTGTGTTTTAGCACACAGGTTCCAACTTGCTTCAAGAGAGATGCCTCATACAAGACACCATCAAAGAACAGCTCTTTCAAAGTCACAATCAAAGCACAACTGAAATGCAGAACAGAAAACTTCAGAATTATCAAGCTCAAAAGAGGTCAGAGATGTCTGAAGTTTGCATGCCAGCAGTATCTTATGCTTTGTGAAATGAAACCACCTAATTACACAGAAATCGTGAATCGGATTAGAAAAATGCAGGAAAATTATTCTTTTCCCAAAAGATAATCCCTTTTCTCCTCCCTTGCCATCTGTGACCCAGTGTGACTATGAAGAAACACTGCAGCTGACACCAAGGCAAGGAGGTGTTTCCAAATAGATTAATTACATGTTGAGAGAGCTATGGCTTTGCATAGAAGGCAGCTAACAAAATAAAACTTGTTTCATGTGTTGGCAAATATTGTGGAATAAAAAAAGCACTGCTCCTGGCTCAAGGAGTTTCCTTCACTTCAACAAAGTCCCATATCCAGAAGCAGGTAGCCATGCCCATGCAGTTTAGTTTCAGAAAAATCAGTGGTGGGATGGAAACTGCGTGGACACAGAAGTCAGTGCTAGTCCAGAAAAGCTCTGTAAAATACAACTGAACTCTGCTTCCTTTTAAGGACACACATAGATATCTTAGATACTACAAAACCAAAACATTTTCCACCACTGATTTTGGTTTATTTTTCCCACTCCAGACTGGCAATAAAAAGTGGAAGTGGCTCAAGCAGGTCTGACTCAATGCAGGCAGAAGTCCTGTAACACAGCTGCAGTCAAGGGAAAGCTGGCAGACAGAACAAGAAGCTGCAAACCCCTTTGCCAACACATCTGTATGATCCAGGAACCTTAGTGCAGTCCCAGGCTGCTCCTGGATACCTCGCTCCATTGCAAATGAATTTGCTTTCACTGTAATAATGTGTTTAGTGTTAGAATGAGCAGTATGTTCAAATGCTGCTTGCAGTTTAAATGGCCAAAGGTTGCTTTTTAAATACTATTGACGTGAAGCTGTTAAAAAAAAAAAAAAAAAAGAAGAAGAAAATCCTTCATGAAAATTGTGCCCTTATATTCAATGAAAACAAACGAGGCATTTCCAGTATGCCAATTCGAGAAATTTTAAAGAAAATTCCAGAATCCTAATTCTGGAAATTTCGGTTTGCCCTGAATTGCTCTTGTGATGTGACATTTTGGGTGATTCAATAAAAAGTGAGGATTTAATTTAATTTCAAGTTATGAAATGTATATACATCTACATATTGGGTCTTCAACAGAAAATTAAAGTAAATGTAGACCAAAAAAAAAAAAAAGTGAAATATATGAATGAAAGGCTTCTGCTATTGAAATAAAGTGTTGGTTAGTGTGTGGGGGAAAAAAGAAGCTCAAAAGGCCAAAAAAGATACACTTGTGAGTTAATATTGGTACAACTTCCAAGAAAATGATCAGTCATCTCCTTTGTTGATCCATATTTCCCACATAAGCCACATTCCCTTGGTTGCTGAGCAGTATGAGTCACAAGGTGCCACAAAGATGCATCAAGAAGATGGGCTCAAGCTGGGAGCATGGCTCAAAGGGAAAAATCTGAACATTACATGCATGAATAGGGCCCTCAAATGATATTGATTTTCAGCCCGACCAGTGAGTTGGTTTTTGTTTATTTTGGCTCATTGCCCAAATTTTTAAATAATGAGGAGCAGAGGAAAAGGAACAGGTTTAGCTTCCACGATTTTTTAAGCTGCCAACAGAAGGTCCAAAAGCCTCTTTCCTCCCTTTTAAAGGGCTTCACCTGAATAAGAAACTTTCAATAAAGTGAATTACATCAAAACAAAATAAAAACTCTGAAAAGACAGGCAAAGATCAGGCACTGATCATTTGGAAAGGCACCTACTTATGCCAGCAGGAGACTAACAGGGAGGAGACTGGAGAAAAATGTTTTCTTTGTTCAGGCTGTGAGGAATTAAAAGTTTGAGTTTTGCTTAAGGCACTCCTCAATAAATAACGCTAAAAAAATTAGCGGCAGCATCTCTCTTTATGATCAAAAACTGTCACAGGCTGTTCCCAGAGGAAAGTGAAAAGTAATGATCCGTAAGTGTCATGAACCCCAAGTGTCATGAACCCTAAAATGCAAATCAATTCAGCAGAACATGAAAATATACATCCTTTAATCGACAGGTTTAAGGAAGGTAAGTGATGCACTACATCTACACAAAACACAGATATGTAGCTGCATACTGCAAAACACATTTGTTATCCTGAACACAGATGTGTCTGTGCTTTCCTGTTATGCCTAAACCCTGGCTAAGCCTTCAATAGGTACAGCAGCTCTGGGGTTGTCCATGGATATAGAAGAATGTTTTATATAGAAGAATGTTTTATACAGAAGAATTGGCATTCTGTGTCTGACAAACTACAAGAGGGGCTGCAAAGGCTGTTTTCTGCAGGGGCCATGAGGGGTCAGAGCCTGGAGCAGTGTCTCTGTTGTTATTCCACATCATCACTGTGGTCAGGATTAAGGGACTCTCACTTCTGGGAAGAAGGGAGTGACTTTGAGTGGAAAAAAGAGAAACAATTCCTGTGAACATACTTCAACATGGGGTTTTTTCCTTATATTAAGATATTTAGAGTCTTTAACATAGGCCTACATTTTAGGAGCACTTTGAAAACACAGAAAAACAGGAAGTCACCTATAGAAGGCCAATAAGGGACTGAAAAGTGGTAGAACTACTAGTAACTGTTTAAGTAAAGACTATTTAAGCTGAAAGTCTCTCTAATGACAAGTTCCAGTGGACTTTGGATAACTTTCCAAAGGGGGAGACTGAAAACTAACCCTGATCTATTCTGAATTAGTGGCAGATGGAAGAATTTTTTTTCTTTTTAATGCTGACACTGGAAATTGGCACATCTCAGTTTCTAACTTTTAATACTGCAGTACCAGATACTCTGGGATTTTATCCTTGAGACACATTATTTCTGAAGCTCTGTCATTTTAGAAAGGTTTTTCAGATTTTATAAGCAGACTAAAAGAAAGGCTCCCTATGAAAAAAATCTCAGCTTCAAGCATCAGATACTACACCAACAGTTGAAAACTCACATCAGGAGCTGCCTGTAATCCATAGGAAACTCTCCAACAAGTTCCTAGAAATCAGAAGGGGAGTGGAAAAATATGATGTTACTGACAGTGATCTCCTGCTCTTTAGTAAGTGGAGTCACAGAATGTCAGAAGCAACACAGAAATAATATAAACCCCAAGCTGGCAGTGAGCACCCTTCTTTGAAGAAAATAGGGACTTTAAGGACTCCAGGACTACTTCTGCTCATGCTTTCCTAGTGCTTTGCGAGGTTATAAAAAAAGCAGGCATTACACCATTGAGGAACAACTGAAGGAACAACTCTGGGGGAAGTAGGGCAGCCAACAGGACAAAAACTGAGCTAAGACAACAGAAAAACAGGTGGAACTCAAAATCAAAAAAAAAGATGTAAAGGAGCTTAAAATTAATTAGCAAGCCAATAATTGGAAGGAAAAAGTAAGCAAATGCTGTCAAGACTCAGGAGATAGGAATTTAATTTATTTACAAAGAATAGTATTAAAACCAGCCTCACAACAAACAGTATTTAGTACAGCCAAATGCACAGAAGTTGTACAAGCCAATTTATGAGAAGTGGCTTGCTCCTTTTGTTTAAAATCATCAGTGTTAATCATATCCTAAGGTAGAGTAAAAAGTTCTTCTCACAGAGCCAGCATAAAATAATGCTGATTAGATTTTAAAGGAACATTTGAGGCAGTCCCTCCAAACCCCTGCTCTTTTTTCATTAATATTCATGTCAGTGGCAAATCCCCATCAGGAGGATGTTCTCACTTCCATCAAAATCAAGAGGGGTAAACAAATTTCCTTCTGAGAAAGTGGTAACCAAGGTCATTTGAGAGGATATTGGCCTAGAAGATCCAGCTTCACTGATGATACACTGTTTGGGGCACCCCAATACAAAAAGGATATAAAGCTATTAGAGAGTGTCCAAAGGAGGCTACAAAGATGGAGAAGGGTCTAGAGGTGAAGCCGTGTGAGGAGCAGCTGAGGTCTCTTGGTCTGTCCAGCCTGGAGGAGACTGAGGGGAGACCTCACTGCAGTTACAACTTCCCTGTGAGGGGAAGAGCAGGGGCAGGCACTGATCTCTGCTCTGAGGTGACAGTGACAGGACCCGAGGGAATGGCCTGAAGTTGTGTCAGGGCAGGTTTAGGTTGGATATTAGGAAAAGGTTCCTCCCCCAGAGGGTGGTTGGGCACTGGAACAGGCTCCCCAGGGCAGTGGTCACAGCACCAGCCTGACAGAGTTCAGGAAACATTTGGACAATGCTGTCAGGAGTGATTCTTTGGGCTGTCCTGTGCAGAGCCAGGAGTTGAACTTTGATGATCATCCTAGTGGGTCCTTTCCAATTCAGGATGTTCTATGATTCCTTATATATCATATAGCTGTAGTGCTGAAGACAATGCTCAGAAACTGCAAATAGCCCAAACTAGAAAGTAAGTAAATAAAAACGGATTTTAAAAAAAAATTCAATTTCCTCTGCCTTTGGAACCCTAACTGCTGGTTTAAGGCAAAAGGAGAACTGGCAACACCAACATAATAACTTAAACAAACTTAATGACCTCAACACACTGAGGCCATGTTTCCAGAATACAGCCCTGGTTCGTACCTGAGATGTTTTGGTTTTCTGAAATTCCTATCCCAGGGAATTTTCTGTAAACAAGGGAAGTGCTTTTGTAAACTGTACTTTATATTCATTCTTTTCCTAGGAGAGACTTCTTCTTGATGTCCCTCTAGTCTAACCAATGTGATTGAAGAGGTTTGTCTTTGTTTCAACAATCAAATTGGTCTGTGTAGAAAAGTATATAAGGGAGACACATCCCAAAAATAAAGGAATCATTTTCAGCCAGCGTCTTATGTTGCTGTGGTGTACAACAGCATCACCAGAATTACACCCTGCTTTTTCAGGAGAGGGAAAAGGGCTATGGAAAATCCACTGCCATTACCAGAAACAGGAGAGGTGACTGAAGCACCTAAAATGGAACCCTAAAAGAAACCTGTTTGGAAAGAAGAGGAACATGTTCACAGCCAACTTGTAGGTTTACAAAAGGTATAGCCACCACCATGGTCCTCAGAAAGGAGGAGGATGATGATGATGCTCTGTTTCCTTCAGCTCCTAAAATTGCAGTGGCAGGTCCAGCCCCAGGCTCCTGATGACAGGACAGAGAGTGCTGGGAAGCTGCAGGGCTCAGCAGGGAAATGTGAATTTGTGCTGTATTTGATGCAGTTACCTAAGGACGGCCACGCTCTGGGTCCATTTCGTTAAGGGCAGGCTGGGATGTAGGGATTGATGAACAACATCTGGCAGGAATGACGAGCTGCAGCAAGCAAAGCTGGCAGACGGCTTCAAATTACCAAAGTCAGGGTTCACTTAACATAGTTAGAATATTATCCTTTAATAGTCGGTTCTATGAATTTTAGTTTGCACATAATCAGTTTAGTACTGAAAAAATTCAAGTTTCATAAACATCCCAAAGATGACAACTAAAGGCTGTCAGAAAAAAAAAAAAAAAACCCCAAAAAAAAAAACCAAAAAACCAAAAACCAAACCAAAAAAAAACCAAAAAAAAAACAAACCAAAAAAACCCAAGAGAAACTTGTAGCAGGACAGATATTTTTAAATAAGAGATGTATAGACTTGTTGTTATTCTTGTTGCACCAGTTTCCTCTGAGTGTCAAAATATTACACTAGTCAAAGACACACACCAAAAATCAGTTATTTGCCTCAGAATGGCAGGATTGAGATGCCATTGAGATGCCATTTCTAACTGTTTCCTCCTCACGGAACTTTGAAGTCTGAGAAACTGACTTGTGAGGTTTCAGGGCTTGCCATTAAAAGCAGACTGACAACCTGCAAATCTGCCATGTGGACCAGAGATATGGATGTAAAAAGGGACCATGTCAAACACACTGGGGGAAAAATAATCCACAGAAAAGGTACAAAGCTAGCAATGGCTCTCATGGAAAAATGAAACCACTGCCTAAATTGTTACTGAAAGTTAATACACTGTAAATAATGTGGAATTTTACCCAAACATGTGACATGTATCACTACCCATAATGCTCACAGCAGCTCCAGCCCTGACAGGGGCTTGGCCTTGAGGTGCCTCTGTCCCTGCAGCCAGAGCTGATTCCTGTCCCAGCTCTGCTCATGCCTCTGGGCTGCTGGGGCAGATCCCTGCCCACTACCAGCCCTCACAGAACCAGGACAGACCTAACCCTAAAGTATTATGTGTAGAAAAGAAAATTTGAATCCTCCTCCCTTTTTTAAAAATAATTGAAAAATATAATTTCTGCAGTTTCCTATGCACCTCAACCAGGTATGGTATTTCATAGAAAAATAGCTTCTTCAGCTGAGGAACCTACATAGGCTTGCAAAAAGCCACAATGACTTGGACCACCCAGACACAAACATAAAATCGAGTGCTCACATTCCTGGACGTAATGCTCTCACCTTGCCTTTGCAAATCTGATCCCATGTCATTAAAAACGCTGAAAGATTTGACATGGATTTCCATTGCAGACAGACCAAATAACCAAAGGATACACACATTTGCCTATCTAAAAATGTGCTCTGAGTTGATTCCTTCCCACAATTTAAAGCTTCCCCTCTTATGAAATTTTACTATAACACACACAAAAAAATTAGAAACACACTGTACAGTCAGTTCCACAGTGTGGTGTGTCTTGTGTGCAAAAGACAACCAGCATCACTCCCTTGCTGTTATTATCATGGACCTGTACTGGCCTC
Source organism: Trochalopteron elliotii (assembly GCA_024734555.1). Lineage (NCBI taxonomy): Eukaryota > Metazoa > Chordata > Aves > Passeriformes > Leiothrichidae > Trochalopteron > Trochalopteron elliotii. Next base: position 99,070 of record JANPWX010000110.1, read on the forward strand.
ATTACATCGAGGAAAAGGGGATGTTGTGTTTGGCAGGAGGTGCTGGCGGAAGGCAGAGGGTGGACAAGCCACACATGGCAGCTCCCCAGGCACTTGCCTCTCACCACTCTGCTCCTCTGCAGGCACAGGCCCTTATTTGTAAGGATTCAACAGCAACCTGAGACAAAATCAACATCTGCCAGTAAGAAAACAGGCCAAGGGCAACCTCCAGCAACACCTGACAGTAACCCAGCTCACTCTGGGAACAGGAAACATTTTCTGGGAAAAAGCAGATATAGTACGGCTTGTTTCAAGCATCCCTCGACAACCCGCTGCCTTGGCAAGAGGGAGCTGTCAGCAGGAGCAGTCCATCAGCCAGCTGCCTGATGTGAGCTTGCTCCAGCTGTCAGAGTTTTTCAGGAGCCTGTTACAGGGCTGGAGGGCTCTCACTGCAGGTGGCTGACAAGTAAAAGCCCAAAAAAGCTGCAGTCCCGTCTGAACTTGTGAGCTGCTGTGCACCCTGGTGCCTGCCAAGCTTTCCCCTCCCCTGCTCAAGCACACGCAGAAAGTACCTCACTGCACTGGCAGGGATTCCTCACAGCTCTTTCCACACTGGAAATGAGAGGTGACTAGGAATTGAAAGGCATGGTTTTAAAATAAATGCTTGTAACACAAAATGTGAGTGGCTGCATCAGCTCTGAAAAGGGCTTGGGAGGAGGGTGAGGAGTTTGTTGAATGGAACTGGTGTACAGGGGTTGCCAGTTGAACTTTATTTAAATTACTCATCTTTGCAGCCATTAGGTCATACTTTTGTTTTCCCTTTGTGTACTTCTGTAGCCATTTGTCAGTTCCACTTACCATGGTGTCTTCATGCAAGAAAGGCCAAGAACATTTTGGAGAGCATGGCTCCCTATGAACTGGAACCCTAGAGCACCATCTACACCACAAAATCCATTATTAATACTTTAGTTTATTCTCATGTGTCACATAATACAAGCTTGATTTTTTTCTGTTCCCTGCCCTGTCTTCTTGTGGTCTTTGTGCAGTAAGAGAAGCTTTGTTAATGGCAGAAGAGTAAACAGAAATCAGGATTGTGCTTTAGAGACAACATTCACCCACTGCAAATAAGTCTAACCCCATACTCCTTGTGATAGGCTTACAAGTAAGTCAATATTTTCTAACTCAGATGGAGGACATACTTTCAATCCCTTTGGACTGATCTGTTTAGGCAAACCAATTTACTCTTTCAATAGGGAGATGAGCTATAAATCAATATTATCTGATGAGTTAAAGTTGCCTTTCATTACACACAAAATATTTATGGCTTTTAATACATATTATTGCTAAAATGTCTGAGTGATTTTGTAAGTATGATACATATTAACAATTTGCCTACAATATGGTAGAAAAAAATATTGCAAGAGAATGGGTTTGGATAAAGCAAAAGAACTTAAAGGGCTGCAGTGCATGTCTCATGCTGTTACTATATCCAAGAGGTCTGAAATGCCTTGGAGACATCTAAAGGTACAGTTTAGTACTCTTGGTTTTGACATGCAGTTGGAGAGAGGTACAGAATCCCCAATCAGAAACACTTCTCATAAAAACAGAGCTGGAACACAATTCAGGTGTTCTAATTTCCAAAAACATAACAAGCTGTCAGACAGTCAAACACTGGGAGCTTCCAGAGTGCTGGTGAAACAAAGAGTCACCAGCGATACACCAACAGCACTGCTGGTGTTCCTACAAATGCTGCCTTCCCATATTAAAGAACCACTCAGGATTTGATGTACTTGACTGGAAATTTCCCTAAACTCTCAGTCAAAGCAAGTTTCCAGTTATGGTTATCTCCTGTTCCTCCCAGACATGTATTTCCTACCTCATTACAATAAATGTCAAATATGGTTCCCAACACCCACCGAAACGGATGCACATTCAGAAGCTATAATTGAAGCAGTAAGGAGAGCAATGGAAAGACAAGCCAGAAGAGCACACAGGAATGCCCAGAGCCACAAACCAGGGCCAGGTCACCTCTTTTCAGCTCCAAAGCCACCTGCAGCATTTCCATAACTAAATACACACACACACAGTGTTACTTGATATGGTGCACTGCACGTGCAATGGCAATAACTGCAGCTGAATGAATGTTTTTATTTAAAGCTCTCTGGACAAACCATATTACAAAGGGGAGGCAGACACAGGCCAACCATCTGCCTTAATGTGACAAAAAAGAAATCAGTGCTGCAAAGCTGAAGCAAATTACCAGTCAGATGCCTTCACAAGAAACACCTTCAGCGAGTCATCCATTTCTTTTCTTACTACAGTAACAGGAAAGGTACCTGCTTTCAGTACAGGGCACTCACATCCATTCCTTTCCCAGAAAAGTATGGGAAAGACCTTTATAGTATTTGTTAGGGTGGTTTTCTTATTTACACATTTCACTACGACTGTAACTCAGCACCAGGTGTAATGTTTCTGGTATCTGTCCCTGGGCAGTTTAGAACAGGGAATATCTGCAAGCCAACATGATTTTAATCTTTAGGAATAGCCATACAGAGGCATGTTAATTTTGGGCTCTTTTACTAACAAATCACACAGTAAAACTAAAAAGCCACAATGGATGGACTCAAGACAGGCAGACTCAAATTGAGTAATTATATTCAAGTCCATTGCCCTGAAGTTGACAACTCCAAAGCAAACTCTAACAAGGCACAGGCTCCCAGTTTAACTGAGGCAGGAGTTGGAAGCAGCATCTTCCCCCATCTGGCCAGTCAGCATGAGGAAGCCTGACAAAAGACCTCTGAGGGACACCAGGAGGGACCACAGACCCTGGCAGGTTAAAACTCTCATGACACAGCCTAAAAGGAGACAGACTTTGCTGAGTGACTCATGTTGCCAGCCCACACTGGTTAAGTGTAGGCTTTGGGTAAACCACGCAGCCCAACAAGGCATGGCTGCAGAAGCCTCAATATAGCACTACTTCCAAACTGCAATGCTATTCTTAGTGCATGTATGTGAAACACATCTAAATCCAGTACCCTAAATAACAATGGCATTTCCTCCAAAGAACAAGAAGAGGGCTGTCACCCTGATCTTTTTCAGCCTTCTGATGTTTGCATTTTTGTAGTGGAGTTTCTTGCGGGTGGTTTCTCCCTGGGGGCTGCTTTACCAGCTAAGCAGTAAACCCCAGACCAACCGAGACAGTTTGTGTGGGTTCCTCAGATCAGCTGGCTCAGTGTGGATGAGGCTGGAAATGAAGAGTGGGCTTCTGCCTTGGGTTTGGAAGATGTTTATTCTGGTGCAGCTCCACGTGCAAAAAGCACGGTCTGGTCTGTCCTTCTCCTTTTTGTACCCCAGGACACAGCCTGGGGCAACAGGAGAATTTGGGCCAATGGGTGAAAAGGGGTTGGGTGTTCCAGGACAGGGGCACTTAACAGAACAATTGAAGGGGCAGGTGTTGGGCACCTGGTGAATGGGAGATGATCTCCCCTCAAGTTACCAGGGTGATTGACAAGGGGCTCCCCTCTGGGAGATACCATGTGGGTTTGGGAATGGGTGAAGGGACTTTGGAAGGGACATACCAACACAAAATAAATAAAATAAATATAAAACTTTGAAAGCATCAATCATGCATTGCAACAGTTTCTCACAGATTTTCATGCAAACAAAAGTAATGTTATTGTAAATGGTTCTTTTTGTTTATGGTTCGTCTCTTGAGGAGGGACAATTGATGGACTTCTAGTTTGACCAGTGTAGTTGGAGAGGTGCCAACCTTGTTTGTCCAATCTTGGTCATTGTCCAAAATCTATATAAATCTATAAATAAATCTATATATAAATCTATAAAAATAAACACCCCTCTTTTTGCCCTGATGACCCGATGGTGTGTGGGTTGCTCTTTTCATGTCCTATAGCAACAGAGGGCAAGAAGCAGGGAAGAAAAAAATCAGATGTCTTCAATCACACTGCTCAAATTACAAGGAAATGTGTCTATTCAGAGTTGTGACAAATTTTAAATTTTACACAACAGGAAAGAAAACATATCAACACCACAGTAATTTCAGAATCTTCAGAACAGGATTAACTTACAAAACCTCTAAATCATTCAATCTGCACATGTGCAGTACTCTCAAACATGCATATTTTTATCTACTGCAAGATCTGAAGCAAGTGATAGCACTAACATAAAATTTAATGTAATGTATCTTACTGCAAAGCTGCAGAAGTTTCCTCTGTGTCTCTCTGAAGGACACAGCTGCACACCACAAATCAAAGACTATACAAATCAAAGATGTATGCATCCATATGGAGATATTTACTCTCCAGTTTCAAATAAATGAATGCAATCAAGAATCTTTATGATAAACATCCTGCATGTTTCAGTTGCGGGTCTTCTTTTCTCTCTTCAAAAACAGCTCATAATGACCTGCCAGTGTCCCACAAGAACAACCCAAAATATGCAAAATTTCAAGCATTCTTTGTCTTTCAGGTCTATGCATCAGGCAGCAAAACTTGGTCTTTTAGAGCAGCCCACCTGAACCCCATAGATGTCATCTGTCCTTAGCTGAAGACATATTTTCACTGAGCAAGCAAAAAAGCATGAAGTTATAAAAAACTCTATCTGCTTAAATGGCAAAAATCTTTGCCAAAAACGCCCAGTCACCCCCAGCTTGAGCTGCACAGGCTGGCAGAAGCTCAGCACTCTGACATGGCTGGAGGTGTTTCCCTCTCCCAGCCTGTAATTTGCCCTGCATGCTGCCAGGAGAGGACAGCAGCTCTTCCCAAATACTGAGCCAACATTCAACAGCCAAAACGAGGGCAGTGAAGACGTGCAGAAGCCTGGAAGAGACAGCACCATCCAGAGCAGCAAGATGGATCTCACCCTCAGTGCTTGTTTCACATCAAATAGCACAAGAGGGCACAGCAGAACATCCAAGAAAAATTTATGTGTCCTGATTTGGCTCACTAGCAGGCTTCCCTCTCCCCAGAAGTGTGTGATCCCACGGGAACCACCGTGTTGACTCATGCCCAGGGAGCCAGGGATGCCCACCCAGGGCAAGGCAGGAGAGCTGGGCAGCCCACCTCAGAGTCCAGGGGTTAAGATAAAATACACAAGCAGGAGAATAGCAAAGAGCTGAAAACTGCTGCCCAGGTGAGCCAAGAGGGGACGTTTCCAGCAGTGCAAAATAGGTTTGGCAGAAAGCTATTTTGGAAATCTCCCCCACACTGCAGATATGCCTGGGAGCCCTGGCCAGGGTCCGGACCTGGGCCCTGCTGTGTCAGCACCTGAACAGAGACTGAGGCAAAGGATCCTGCCCAAGGTCCTGTGGGCCAGGAATGAGGCAGCAGGGATGGGCAGGAGGTGGCCCAGGACAGCCATGGGGAGAATACCAGGATTAGCAACAGCCCATAGCTGCCTAATGATTCCTGGAGGGAATGAACAGCTCCCAAAAGCAATCAAATTAAGAGATATAGCTGAGAAGAATGACAGGGTGAAGGAAGGCAAAGCAGCTGCTTTTTCAACGGGGCATCTGCCAAGTGTTAGAGAAAAAGCACAATAACAGCACTAAAAATATAATGAAGAGGGCTGATGATAAGGCCCAGCCAGCCAGCCCAGTAACTTGTGTTTAGGAAACAAGCCAAAACTAACGAGAAACACTTTCTCTCCAAATATGCCTTTCAGCAGAAAAATTTCATTTTTGCAGTAGTCCAGCACCAAGGTATTTGGACAGACTCATTTTTGCAAGCTACTAGCAGGTTATCAACGTGCTCCCATGCCACATGCATTCTCCCTCCATCTTCAGAGAAATGTAATTTTAGACATTTCTCTCAGGAAAAATTCCTGCAGCTACCAAGAAACACCATTTAGAGGTAATGGTGGTTGGGGAAGGATTTCTTATCATCCTGATGCTACATTTGACAGAGTTTTACTCCCTGTGTAACTACTCCTTCCACATTTCTGTGTTATGTACATGCCAAAGATACCATTTATTTCCTCAGGCACAATAAAATCTCCTCAAGATGGTTCAGGCAAATCAATGGAAAATATTGGCAAAGCTGTGCTTGCAATATGTATTAACTTGAGGAAACCTAATTTTTTCCTTGGATCTCCCAAAAAATACAAAAATCCTTTCCCTCTTCCTGTGAAGATGTGCCAAATGACAAGTCAAAGTGGTTTCAAACTCAGGCAGAGATCTTAAGTGGCTATTTCAAGTTACAGAAAAGATCAGAATAGTTAAATTTAAAACCCACAATTTGGAGCTATTTTCAAGGTACTGCAGCACAAATTTTCAGTTTGAACAAACTTAACAGTGCCCTTCAGATAAAATCAATAGTTAGAAACAGTGGCAAAGAAGTGCCAGCCAGCCAGCCATGTATGCTGCATGCTGAGATGTTCATTTACTGCCTTAAAAAAAATTAAGTGAGTGCCTTGTGAAATGGGTGATACCAACACATTGTAATTTTTCACATAACTTGAAAGAGCAGACTGAAAAAAACCCCTCAGAACAACCAAATACACAGCCATTTTGGAAGCCAAAAAAATTAGCCAAGTATTTAGAAGAACATGAAACTTGTTAACCCACTTTGGGAAAAAACACTTTTAGTTTCAGAAGTTCACTAGGAAAGATTGAGAATATTAAGTTAGAGTCTGTATTACAATGCACTACATATTACAATTTCATGAAGTATTAGATTACTGATATGCTTTCTGAACAAAAAATGAGTAGTGTGATGGGGGTGCAGGGAGGGAGGGATGAGTTTTGGTTGCCTCCTTGCTGCTTTCCACTCCAAACAATCACAATGCTGGACTGGGGATCCGTGCCTTGGGAGCAGTCTCTCCCAGCAAAGACACTCCTGTTTATCAACAAACATCAAAACATCTCAGTGTGGGCTTAAGCCCGTGCCCATCTCCAAACTCTGCAAAGTAAGTCTAAGCAGCTTGCCTAAGGCTGGATGTAAAATGTGTATGAAGTGGGAATTTTCAAACCAGTGGCTTATTCAACTGAATGCCAACACAAGAGCTTGCCCTGCACCTTCATCAGCCACATGTTTGACCAATCAACACCCACTCTGTTCATAGCTCAAGAGTGAGAGATTAAAACCATATTTCAGTGATGCTCATTTCTAACTACTTAATTCAACTGTCAGAAAAGGAGACAAAAGTAAAACACAAATCAACATTTCCAAATTACTTTTAGAATCAATGTTTTTGATAAACCAAATTATACGCACATTCATACTTTTCACAGAAAGAGCCTCACACATACTGACTGCTATCTCAAGTGCAAGCTTTTATAAACACTCTGGTTCTTACACTGTAGATGTTTGGCAAGCCCTTGTCATGACAGCACTTATTGCTGCAGTGGACCATGAAGATAAGGGGTACAGCAACTTGCAGGCATGAAAAAACCCACTGATGGTTCTATGGCACCTCCTCCAATGCTTGCCCAGACTTAGCTACACAAGGCATTAAATGCAGTTAGTTTGTCTGTGCCTTCTGGCAAGGTGTATCTCACTGTGAGAGAAAGGACAGTTCAACAACTCTTCGAAATATCTTTAATTTCACTCTATGTGATCTCACCTGGAGATTTCAGTTGCACCAAAGCCCCTCAGGTTCTGCTGAAGAGTGAGCAGGCTGACCAGAGAGAATGCAATGACCTGATTATTTAAGGACCACTCAGGAAGAAATGTACTGCTTTGGTAAAGCTTATAAAGCCACAAGGAGTTTTCAGTAGGGAATTACTACAGCTCATGGAAACGGTCCACTTCACACAGAAATATATGAAAGCAGTGTCAGGAGATGAGTTAACATTGTTGATTGATATTAACATGACATATCTGTTATGCCTGAGGTCACATGAGAATGTTATTTCTATTAGGCTTCTCAGCTGCTGGAGGTCTTACTCAAATGCAACTATCCAGATAACTGGAGCTTGCTTAGACAGAGCCAGCCCATCCAAAGCACAGCTGAGGATAAAGCTGTGCCTTAGAACACACTTACCTGCTTGTATTCAGAATCACAGAATGGCTTGGATTGGAAGGGACCTTAAAGCTGATCTAGTTCCAAGCTGCCTGCTGTGGACAGGGACACCTTTCCTTAGAGTATTCCTTTCCATGCTGGGTTTTATGCTGGATTTGGCCAGCACACAACTCCCCCAGGTCTGTGCCCACCACGGGTCATGACCAGCGCCCACAGCTCCACACGTGGAGCCTGTACATACAAATTGTCACCCAGAATTGACAAGGCAGCCAGCAAGCTGTGTTTAAAAGAAAAACACAACAAAAGAACTCTCAAAAGAACAACAGGCCCCACCCTTGGCACTGCAGAGCACCAGCTGCTCAGGGCCCTGGAGATTGCTTCTTGGCCATTCTGCAGCTTGGTCTGATGGAGAGGAGCTACGAGTAAGAAACAAATTACTGTGATGCCAGATTTTTTTAAAGCCTGCCTTTTGACTTCAGGCAATCTTAAATGCTTTCTTCCTTCAGTTTTGTCCTCCTATCCTTTATCTATTTATAGCATAAATTGTACTGCACAAGAACTGCCTGTCTCTGGAAGGCTGAAGCACTCAAGTCCCACTCACAGATGCAGGCCTTGATCTAGCACACTGCTTTGAGAGGAACTACCCTTTCCACAACCTGACTTCCATCTACTCATATTTAATCCATAATATACATAGGTATATGCACATATGCATATGTATATGTTGTTTTCTTTGAATTAAATCTCATACAGCTTTTGAAAATAGTTCCATAGTATTACATGGCCTTCAAGTGATTTTAATGACATCTCTCTCAAGGTTCCCATCACATCCCATTACCCTGTTCCAATGCACAGTTCTCATTCATTCTATCATAGATAAGCTTTTCTTTTTGTCTACCAGAAGTGTAAGACACAAGTACCACAGCCTTACATCATACAGTGCCACTTGATTTCACCTTCACATCCCCCAAATACTGAACATGTGATCTCCATATATATATATATGTACATATGGACAGCTGTGCCTTCCCCAACATCACAGAAAGTCACTGAAGAGCTCCAAGATCACATCTCCCTCTTCAGTCCTTAGGGAAAAGGTTTAACACTTATTTTAACTGACAAAAGGTGAATCTCTAAACTGTTCTTGAAGAGAAAACAGACTTTCCTCTGAATAATGCCACCAGAGAGATTTAGTGCCTCACCAGCTTTGAGCATACCAACATGAGAATACCACAGCATCCTTTCAAAATTTGAAAATACAGTTACAGTTAAAACAGCTGCTGCTTCAAAGGCTTTAAAGTATTTTAATTATTTGGATATTTTTCAGTTTTCTTCCTTATGCCAAGCAGATAATTAGTTCAATTACATTTTCACAGGTGGAATATTGGCTTGATTTCTACTTGCCTGCCATAAAAAAAAATGATGGCAGAACTCTCAGGGCATGAAAATTACACCTATTTAATGTGGTGTTAAACATTAACTTTGGACTTGTGGAGCACAGATGTCCTACACCAAAAACTTCAGTGTTATCAAATTATGACTTCAAGAGCTGATTAGACTATTCCTGATTTTAAAGAACAATCTACTATTGAATACAAGCTTGTGCCTGTATAATCAAGAGGGCCCCAAACACAAGTGATGTAGAGATCTTTTTTAAAGTCTATTTTAGTTTACTTAATGGCATTCTGTACTTAATGTGCATGGTTACATACCAACACAGTACAATTAGAGAAAATATCTATTAACAGTTTCACTAGATTTCATAGATTTCATACTGGGAACAAAGATCTGAAAGAGTATCACATTTCTCTACTAAAAACAAACAGAAGAAAAGTAACATTAGTCATTTACTTAATATTAGGGTTCACAATTACAGCTGCTGATGGTTTAAGCTCTTCGGAGCCTTTGACACTAAGCGTAAGGAAGAAATTGGACTTTCAAATGAGTGAAAGACAAAAGCAGGCTTTTGAGCAGCCAACTTGAAGATTACATGCAAAAATTAGACTTTTGAGATTAGAGAGGTTACATTTGACCTTTTAGGAAAACAGAGGATAGGATATTAGCATCCTCTGTAAACTGCTTGAAGACTAGCATTCACATGAACTGCAAACTAAAACATTCACTCAAATTCCTAAGAAAATAAATTGGCAGTAAAATAATCCTCAGAGAAATGCCAGGACAGGAACTTCCATTGTCTTTGCTGATTTAGCAACTGATGTGTCCAATACCTTAGTGCTTGGTAAAGAAAGAGCACAAACTTGTGTTCCAACATCATATTGGAAAGAAGCCACTTGGAACCCGCCAACAAAAATAAGGAAAGCTAAACCTCAACTCACAAATACCACCATTATGCCTTTTTACCCCCCTCCATGGACAGAACTTATATTAAGTAGGGATAGGTCCAGGAAAACAAAAAATGGGTATCACCAACATGCAGTAGTGCATTGTATCAGACACCTTTCTCACCTGTTCACTGCCACCCTTCCCTTTCAACCCAGTAACGCACAACAATTTGATGCCATATACACTTAGGTGGAAGGCTCTGTTCTGACCACAAATTCTCAGACTACACCTGTTAAACCACCCCAGGGCATGCCAGTTTACACTGGCTTTGCTTGCAATGTCTGCCAAATCAAAAACGATTAACCAGACAAGATGCAGCTGCTTTTGAACAGGCAGCACCAACATACCCCTTTCCTTCTGCAGGGAAATGGAACCTAAATATGAGCTCATTTCAAATTTTGCTACAGGAAATGCAAATAATTAAAGTGAAATTGCATCAGCATGCATTTTTAAGTTTATTTACTAGGCGCCTAAGAAACCAAGCATTACTCACTCATTCATTTTTCCCACTAAAAACTGAGATTATCTTGCTGCATGCACAGTCTCACCCGGGCACCAAACACTGCTGAAAGGCTCCGAACTGCCACGGTCCAAAAGGGCTGCCCCATCGGACTTACACTTTTCACACTTAGGGAGCACACAGAGCAGCCTCTCTTCTCCTTCAGCAGCTTCGGAGCGGGTGTCACCTCCTCTCTCCGAGTGCCAAGGCGGCGGCGCGGAGGTGCCGATGTGACACGCGGTGTGAGAACGCGCCGGGCTGCCACCAACCCGCACCCTGCAGGGCTTAAACCCGGCACGGCTCGAAGCTTTCCAGCACCCACTCCAGTAACAACCCGGCGCCCCGCGGTTCCATCCGCGCTGACGGTCGTCCCGGGACTGGACCAGACACAGAGCGAGACACAAAGCGCTGCGGGCGGGGAGCGAGAGAGCAGGACGGGCCCCCGGCCCCTCGGGCTGCCGGGGACACCGCGGCGCTCCCGCCGCCCCC
>JANPWX010000110.1:115344-171023 GCA_024734555.1 Trochalopteron elliotii
CCAAATTTTTCCCTCTGGATGTCAGCCTGTTGCACATGGGCTGTGCTTGGACACTTGTCCCTTTAGGATCCCTCTCAGGGCCATTCTGGGTGCTTGCTGTGTGGCTGTGGGGTGCACTCCAGTGTTGGAGCGTTTCAGAAACTCTGACAGAGTCTGGGAGAGGGAGGCTGAAATGGAAGCAAAGACTGGGGTTGACCTGTGGAGATAGCAGACAGGGAGAACAGATCTTCCATGGGTGCTGCTGTGGTGAAGGCATGAAGAGGAAAAAAGGCAAAAAATATTCAGAGGAAGACATGGGCAGAAAGAGGCAGCTGGATGAGTGTCACGTAGAGTGCTCTCTTCTGGCAGTTGCAGGCACCAGAGGAACGAGACAGGCACGCAGCAGGTCAAGGGAAAGCTTCTCTTCCTTTAATTTTCTGACTCCATTACTTATATACATTTGTACAAAGGTCAAGAGATTGGCTACACAGGTCGCCACCTCTTCGACCTGGATGGTGAACATCACCATCCATCACATTTCTCCACCCAGAGCAGAAAAATGTAAACAATAGATAAATGCTAAAAATATACATTGTTTTCTTGAAGCTGCGTGAGAATCTGCACTGCAAGATTTCAAACACTTGCAAGCAAGAAAACTGAGGGCAACACTCTCTGAGGAATGATTGACAAAATTCCTCACACACTGTGCTGCTGCTGTCAGCTCATGACTGTGGAACCCCTGAGCTAGCCCATGAAACCCCAGTGCATGAACCCCAAGGAACACCACTGCTAGCCCAAGATCATCCCTTCATGCAGAGTTGATACTTCACTCAGTGCAGTTTTCACAAGGCATCTCCCCTGCAAATGCCATACCTGTCAGAGCCTTGGCTCATTTTGCATTTTTAAGTGATATATTCATGTTTGCTGATAGAAAGATGCTTTTCCTAAAATGACAGGAAAGAAACACTAGAGGCCAGCCTATGAGAGGAGAGCATTGGCTAAAAATGTCAGGAAGATGTACACCAATGGAAATTCTTTTTCTGGAAGCTTAAATAACAGAGACAATGATCACATAGTTTCTTGTGTGAAATAAACTGAAGTTATATCCTAATAACTTTCTTTCCTAGGTCACATCTAAACTTCAATGGCACACTCCTTGTCAAAAAAAAAAAATATATTTAAAAAAAAGCTGTGTATTTTAGGGAAATGAAATGTTCTTCAGGGCAGCAGTCTCTGGCTGTGTGTCCCACCCCTGAGCACTTTCCTGTTCCCTATGCCAGTGATCTGAAGAAATCCCCTTGACTCTTCCCAGTTAAAGGTGCCCTCATGCCCTTCCTGCCAGCAATGGCACAAAGGAAATGGCAAGAGTAACTTTCCCTCAATTTCTCCACTACCAAAACCCTTGCTGTGGAAAATTTCAACATGAAAGTCTGGGTCAGGCACACAGAAAGCACATACATGGTGTACACATGTAGCAAGTCTTGGAGAACACTAGTTGCCCTTTTCCATTCCATCTGGCAGGGCTGGTGGGTCTTAGGCAGCCAGCAAAACAGAAAATTTTTTGGGGAAGACAATATTAGTTAGTTAGACACTAGACATTCCTAGTTAGACACTGACTGATGCATCAGTATGTGGTAAATCAGCAGATAGATGGTCTCATGTTTAATAGATATACTGAAGAACAAAGCCTCTGTTGTTTGGTTTTCTGGGGGTTTTTTTGATGCTGTTAACATCCCTTAAAATTCTAACTGTTAACATCTCTTTGGTTTTTGATGAGTGTGATTGGAAACAGCTGTGTCTAAACTGTTTTGACATTAAATGAGAATGGTCTCAAAAAAAAAAAAGACTTCTTTGTGTACATATAAAAGAACTACAGTTTAGCCAGATTTAGATTTTGCAAGGCTTTTGCTGAGTCATTACAATCTGGTCCTGAAAAAGAAAGTGGTAATTACATAGCATGAATAAAATGTAATTCCAAAACAGTCTTGAAAGGCAAATAGGTGTGAACATTAGAGCTCATCACTGTGAGATACTGAGCAAAGCAGACTTACTACCAAAGCATTAATATCTCCAATTCTCACCACTGATGATGGTCTCATTACACTTAATCAAAACATTATTTAGGTCCTTAAAGGAATTTAGATATAACAGAGTGTGAAAATGTTGTAAACTCCTCTAAGAAGTGAGTAGTATAAATAACATAGCTCCTAAAAGCACTGTGAGGGAATTTAGAGATAGCATATTTATATTTATATTTATATTTATATTTATATTTATATTTATATTTTCAAGTGCTAAAGTAGTTCAAGTACATGAGTATGTTTTAAGTGAACCCATACTCAGTCTCTCAATAATCTTACAAGATTAGCTTCAGTATTCTTCATTATCAGGACTTACAGTGGTTTACCATCATGATATGAATTCAGTTTACTTCAACTACCCTAATGTCAACAGCATGACTTAAAATATTCCTCAGGGACAAAGACTGGATGTATTTTGCATATTGTACAAGTAATACCTTGAAAAAAGAAGAAAGAAAAAGTTGCACAAAGTTAATTATGATTGTGATTATTAACTTAGGGTGCATAAAATGGAGTCTAAACAATATGTTCTCTCTTTTTTAAATTTCAATCACCACAAACTTGCATAGGAACAGCAGCTGCATAAATGAATCCCGTGACTCTGGAAATCAGTAAAATTGCATATGTAAATATATGGATTAAATGGAAATTTCTGGAGGTCAGGCACAGGTTTGATCATCCATGTGCACACACACATACACACATATGTCTGTATATACCTCTCTTTGTCTAGAAATATACACATATATGTCTCAGTGCACATTAGGTGCACTAATATCACTTCAATTTAAATCAAATGTATATCTAAATTTATTTATCAGATCTTACTATCTACAGAATTCTCTCTCTTACATTTATTTATCAGAACTTGACCACTGTCCATCTATGTATACTTAGAAATAAATAATTGCATTTTTTTTATCTTTATATTTTTAGAAATATTCACAATTCAGAACTTTCAAAATGCACTATATAAATACACCGAGGTACCAGAGTACTTTAATGCCAAAAGTAATATGCCAGAAAACATAAAGTTTTCTGAGAATTTGGAAACAGAAAATTTGGTACAGAATGAAGAATGTGTACCTTTAACTTCTTTAAGTTAAGGGGCCATGAGAAGGAGAATTTCTGGCTCCAGGGGCTGATTACACCTTCGAAGAGCACAAACTCCACCTAGTGATAGGTCTAGTGGTGAAATTTTAGAAACCCACAATTCTAAAGCACAGTCTCAATTGTATGGCAGGACTATAAAAATGAGAAATATCAGCTTGAGCTAATATACTTAATTTGGGAAAGTAAGAAAAAAATAGAGAAAGATGTACTATAAATGTTTCTAGAATTTTTTGCTACTTACCTGTTTATGAAAACATTTTAGTAATAAAAAATCTTCACATTTTTATCATAAATATTGTGAACTTGTTAAAAAACCCTTGAAGTTAATACACATGGACATGTAAATAGTTTTATTTGTTTATTTTTTTTAATTAAAAATGAAGACATGTAAAAAAGATATTGGAATGAGTTAATATGTTCCTGCTTCCTGTTGAGCAAAGTGTGTGGACAAGACAAATGTACCAGTCCCTGAAACTGCTCAGACATACAGCAGTTTACAGTCCATTACATAAACTTCTGTAGCATTAGATTTGAGGGTAAGTCCTATTTTAAAATAGTATTTCTCACTAAATTTGTTCACTTTTGAAAAAAGAAATTGTCCTTACAGTAAAAATTTCTGTGACTGATCTCCCCTTAAAAAAATAATAATTAAAGCTTATTTAAATTAATGAGGGTGCCATTTACTTTATTTCTCCTTTTTCACTTCACTCTTCTCAACAGTATCCAAGTAGAAGAGAAACCACATGTGCAGTCAGAAAAATAAGAAAATACATAAATATAATGGAGGAGAAAAACCCCTCATGTAAGGTTCACTGCAGAACCCAGGAGTAGCCCAAAGAAAAATAAAAGACACAACAGGATCCTAATGAATTCTGGCAAAGGATGACCCAAGCATCCAGGTTTTTAGTAGGATGATTATGGTAGCACAGAGGAGGCCACATGAGAGAATCTATGGCATCTGCCATACTTAAAAAGACAAAGCATCCAGGTGAACCAACTCCTAGGATGAGATCAACTCTGGACACTTCTGACCTATTATATAAAATTTAAGCAACTCTGAAACTAGGAAAAAATGAAGGAAGAACTGAAAAGCAACCAACCCAGTTGTCCCACCTTTTACCAGTTCAGTGTGTGGTCAGGGATGACTCTGGGGTCACCAACCACAAAGAGAACAGCAAAGAGACCTCCAGGGCAAAAGAATGCATGTAAAGGGGAAGGAAAATATATTAATGATTTCAGGGAAATTATTTATCATGTGTATTCTGGGAAAATCAGTGATTATGTATGTAAAATAAAGTATATAAACAGGAGCTTTTTCTGTACTCAGCCTGCACAATATTTTGGAGGGGATATCTCCTTGAGCATCTGGCTGAATAAAGAATTCCTGCTTCTTAATGCTACAGTGGCGTTAAGCAGTTTTTGCTGATTTTTGGCTCCTCCTGCTAAGTGTCCATCTGAAGAAAATCCAGTCTGCCTGAGAAAAATAAGAATATTTACCCCATAATGATCAGTTGTCATACTGATACCACAGTACCTCTGGTTGCATTATTTTCCAGTAAGAAAATCTTCACTGGAGACTCATTAAGGTGTGGGTGTTCAGGGAATACATGATTGGAATCCAAGTGAAACAAGAGTGGGGGTGTCCAGTTTTCACTGGGCCTGATTCAGTGAGGAGAGAGGCCCATCAGCTTGAGCCAATTTCAGCAAGAGCAAAGGTTTTCAGCACCTCTCAGAAATAAAAGCTTTCTCCCTGACCCAGCTTGGCAGGAGGATACTTCTATACTTAAACTCTTTCCACTGGGACTGCTGCCATGTGTGAAATTAGGCACATACTCAAGGAACTTCTTCCATAATGGCCTACAAGTTAACTTGAAAGTTTCACTGCTGTTTTTTCTATGTCAAAACAGAAAGAAACATGTATATTTTGAAGTGAGTACCTTCAATATTCTTAACTAGGTTGTTAAACCAAATAATATCTTACATCAAGTATTATAATTTTGAAAGAGTATCATGCTGGAAGTGGTACTCTGTAGACAGAAACAGAATGAAATTATTTAGCAAAAACCCATAAAATGCCTGTATTCAACTTTTCACATAAAAACCCCCCATATTTTGCTTTAGAACATCAACAGGTAAGGCCACAGAATTCCAGCAAGGTGCTGATAAGCATATCGTTTTGAACTATTAAAATTACCAATAAATACCAAGAAAATCATCTGCCTATTTAAAATTACAGCCATGAAATCAATAAAAAAAAAAGCAGCCATCAACATCTCGAGTCATAACTTGAAATATTTTCAAGTAAAAATTGCTCTATGTGCTTTAAGACTGTCACATTCTCATATATTGTAAGAGTGTTACAGCAATGTACATGTATTAACTTTCATCCTTCTGTTCTGGTTAGTCACAGTTTCACTGGAATTCTCCAGTGTATGATTCTGATTTTCATCCTTACTGTCTTCACCAGATAAATCTTCCTTTTCTTTTTCTTCACTCTGCAGTGGCTTTTCAGAGCTGTCTTCCTTTCTGCTACATTCATTCTTCTGGCTTGTCAGTGACTTTTGCCTAAACAGGGAAAACTGAAGTGAAAAAAAACAGGTAAATGATATGACTGAAAGAGTGAGCAGTGAAATTCAAGATAAAAAAAAACCCCAAACCCCTTTGTATATATCAAAGTTAAATGAGGTTGGCAGGTATCTCCTTGATAATTTTTTTTAATTTCAAAACAAAATGACTAAAAATGTTAACGAGAAATATTTGCAATATTTGAAATGTGCTAAAATAGCACATGGGAATCAGAGCAGTTAAAGTGATTGCATTTTGTCAAATTACATTGTACAGTTTGTACAAAATGCTGTAAGTGGTGCATTTATGGGTTTCTTTCAAAGAAGAGCCTGAGGCAGGGTCCAAAAATAAAGCCCCAGAGCAGTAAGTGCTTACTCTGCCTCCTGATAAACATGTGTACTGCCATAATGACAGTGCCTCTGCTTAGTGAGACCACACGTGTCAAAATTAACTGATGCTTAAGGTCTTTGGTCAACAGGAAACTCAGCAGCCTCTGCAGGAGCCTCTGGATCCTAAAACCTGTAAGAAATTCCATATCAGGCACTCCTCAACATGCTCATACACCCATCTAGAGAGATACATATGATCACAAAATCAGTGCATGTTGCAAATAGATGTAAAGTCAACGATTTCAGCTTCTGCTTTCAGAGACAAATAGGGGGGAAATCTTTTTAGATAATGTCCCATAGGAATCAAATCCTAAGTTTTCATCTCACCACTATGTGATGTGATAAACAATCTCTCTTTCAGGGACATGCCATCCATGAGGAGGTCATAATGGGCTTTAAGTCATTTCTATTATTTGGACAATTTAAAGTTATTTAATCAAAAAATAAAATCAAGTCCTAAACAGAAGGAACAGGTTACTCAGCAGTTTAATTATCTGTGCAGATCATGTGAGGTATTTGCTTTGGTAACTGCCCACTTGCTTCTTGGTCACTGGCAAAGCTAAAAAGAAACATCAGGCCACAAACCTTTATTCTCCCCACAATTCTTCCATTTTTTTGGTCATCAGTGTTCTCTGAAGAATTGTTCACAGTGTGATTGTCAGTGCTTTCCTTCTCTACAATAATATAAATATTTATATTAACTTTCTTTTGATTCAGTCAAATTAGAAAAATATCACAGAAAAGCAGAAAAATTTGTTCTTCAGATTATTTTTGAAGCAGAGATCACTAAATAAAACTTAAAAAGCAGTGAGAATATCCAGTAAAACTTAATGCTCAGCCTGAAAAGACTATTTTTATTTTTTAACCTCTCCATATAATGTCCTGATATTACTCTCGATTTTTAAGGACAGAACACTTATGGCAGTGACAATATATAAAATATTTTCACTTGACACTCACAGTTTCCTCTTGCTGACAGGAGACAATGTCTTGCACACTTATTTGTAAGTATATTCTAATTTGGTAAAGCTGACTTCTAGGGCAGGAGTTATGGTTCAGCATGAATTTAATTCCATAGAAACAATTCTGGGAAAGGAAAAACTTGCCATCTCAGTTTATGTTCCTGTGTTTAAATTTTCCTGTACTCCCTGTATGAATCATATACATTTCAAACTTAATATCAAAACTTCCAGATCACTGGATAATGGAAAAAATATTCAAGCATCCCTTCTGTACAAGCTATTTCCATTATAATATTGAAAATAAATAGCATAGCTTCTTCATTATAAAGGCTGTGGTCTGTTTTATACCACACTTGTTTTCCTTCAAGAGAACCATTCTAGATTATTCCAAAATTTCTAAAATAAAAGTAGTCCTACACATATAGGACACCCAAGTTCATGTTCCCCAGCTTTTCCAAAGGCATATACAGTTCTCATAAACTGCCATCAAAACTGCAAGGAGCTTCTAGACTTATACCTTCAGCATCCTGGACAGTGTTCAGCAATTAGCACATTTCACCTACAATAATCTCTTTGTGAATGGAATGAGGAAATGTCAGCTGAAAAAGATGGGGAAGAATTCTGAGAAGCTTCTTGATTGAAGTGAGGCACAGGGCACCTAAAGAAGTTGCCTGAGAGATAATAAAACAACCATGACCTTGGCACTGCACAACCAGAACTGCTCTTAGCAGGATACAGTCAGAGAAAATCCTCTTCATGGACTTCCTCCAACACATAACTGGGAAAAGTATTTATTTCTTTCAAATCATTTACAATTAATAATGGGGGATTGCCCCTCAAATTTCATTACCTCCCAAGAACTGCTTTACCAACTATGAACAAGAACTGTGTTGTCCAGTATTTTTATAATATTGTTTAGAAAACTTTTATCTGTCTTTAGAATGCCCAGTTCTTAGGAATTGTATTCTTACCCTGCTGAATGATGGTCTCTTTCTGAGCAGTCTCCTCTGTCTATAGACCAAAAAAAAAAAAAAAAAACAACAAAAAAAACTCTCTTTCAAAACTGTTTAAAGAAAAAGATGTTTAACTATTAATACCTACATGTGTTTCTCCCTCTCCCAAAACCACCCAAAACAACAACTTTGCATTTACAGGATAGCTACACACGTATCAAACTGAAGTTAGTTATAGAACCAAATTCTTTCAGAGACCAGAAACTTAAAAGGCCATTACCTCTCCATTTTCCAAAGGGCTACTACTACTGCTTGTCTCTCCCTCAGGTGCTTTACGATTTTTTTCATTTTCAATTTTTTCCACTTTTTCCTCTTCTTCCTCTGTTTCTTCTCCTGCTTCATCTCCTTCAGTTTCCTCTTTTCCTTTTACCTCTTCTACTTTTTCTTCTTCTTCTTCTTGTTCTTCTTCTTCTGTCTCTTCTTCTACCTCATCATCATCATCTATTTCTTCATCTCCAGACAAGTTTTGTTCCTTGGACAAAATTCCCAAAACATAATTTTGAAACTCAAGCTGTACAATGGTCATGATCCTCATCCTACACCAGTTCATCACACATCAAAGTTTGACTAAGAACAGGAGAACTCAAAAGAAAATGTTCTAAGGAGTAGATAGAATAAGAACAGACACAGGAGACCTCAATCAAAGTGTGCTAATTTTAATATATTTTTTAAAAAACTGACCTCTGGGGAACATTAGGAGTGCAGCTGACTTATGTTTTGCCAACATGTGCTTCCTTAAAGGAAAAGCAATGAAAACAACTTCTTTTTGGAAAGAAAGAATTTTTTTAAATGTTTGAAATGAGCATAATTGACACAAAAAGTAGTAATTCCAACACTGAAAAAAAAATTCAAATCTTTTCTCAAGAAAATTAATGAAGAAATGCCAGATACAATGCTTTGATTGATGTCATTCAATACAGACATTATAATTTGAATTTAAGTTATTTTCAGTCTAAGATAAAACTCAATATAGTAAAAATAAAATGGCCAAGGGCATTATAAAATAAATATTTAAAAGCACAAATGTTAATTTTGTAAAATATGTAGAAAAATGAACCAATTATATCCTTCTTACTCCCTTTAATCAGACTGTCATTATTATGCCAGTATGTACTTATAACAGCATAAAATACAATATTTAAATAAGAAACATTCTCCTTCCTATTGCAGAAATATAAGGGCTTAAGCCAAGGCATTCCAAGGTGAAATCAAGTGAAGGCACATCCCTGCCCAGAAGGAGAACATTTCTGTTCCACTGCAGCCAATGGGAACTGGTGGGAAGTATCTGCACACTCTTCTGGAAGTGTGGTAGAGGAATGAGTCTTACACTGAACTCCTTCCTAGACCTGGTTTCAAATGTTGTCTCCTATCTTTTGTTAATGTTTTTTTCCTATTCTCTTTTACTTCTCTGGATTTTTGCCTGTTGTCTCCCCAGCTGTTTTCATGGTCATTAGAAGGTAGTTTGCTGGTGAGGAGGAGACCAGCAGTCTGAATGTTTCTAGAAGTTGGAACACAGAGACCTTTGGTGGAACTCCTCTGCTAAGCCCAACTCACCCAGGAATCTGAGACATCCTCACAGGAGACTTATGGAAACCTGCATGCCTCTGGACCCCAGCTCACAGCCTACAGCACCTAAAATCACACTAGATGAATTTATTTCAGCAACTGAGCCATGCTCCTCATCCAAAATAAAAGGGGTGGTGGAGAGAGACACCCTTTTTACTCCAAGGAAACCACTTGTTAACTGAATAGCTTCCCAGACTGACCCCATTTCCATTCACTGCAGCTTTTCACAGGTGTCTCTGGCTGTCACCTCATCTGTTCAACTCCTAAAACAGCAAATTTTGCATCATAATTCTGATAGCACAGTTCTATTACTGTTATTTCTGCTTGCCCATTTACAGGCATGTTTTGGAGATTTTACCAATGGTAGGGAATGATCTGAGAACGTCATACTACAGATATGCTTTTACCTTAAAGGATGAATCATCTGACCATTCAAACTCATACCTGAAGAATTTAATAATCTAAGAATCAAGGCTACTAATTAAAGTACATATATGTGTGTATATAAATGTATTATATATATATGTTATATGCATGTATGATATATACCTATAATTTCTTCTTTATTCTCTTTCATCATGCTTTAGGGGGTTTATTTTCTTATTTTATTCTAAATTCCTTTTTCATAGAAAGATAATGCTGAAAGAATACCTTCAATACCTCTAAAGTTGAGACACAGAGAAGTTGTCTGGGCCAAGGTCACAGAAAGTCAAAAGCAGTAAAGAGAATACAAGTGAAATATTTCAAACTGGTTTCATTTAGGCTTGAGGTTCCAGTTTCTTCAGGGAAAAAACCATAGTCGTTTCTATGAAACAGCCTTAAACATTTTGTACCTCTAGTATAATAAATCAGTACAGCAGAACAGCAGTCTAGAAAATATAACCTTGCAGATTTAACACACTACACAGATTTTTGTAGAGCTGTCTTTGCTGAATTTTTTTTGTGCATTTCTTCTGGTTTTCCTGTAAATCCAGACCTTCATAACTAGATATTCTTAAACATAAATTTGCTGTTTCCAAGCTTATGGGGACAAATGACCTTACTTGCACTGGTTTTGGCAAAAGTATTGCCTTACTGGATATAACTCAGTGGGTATAACTGTCTTTTGCTAAAATGGCTGCAGCTGGCTTTTCTTTGGGCAGATTAATACAGAATAAAGACACTTCTTTTCAGAATGCTCTATAAAAATAGAGCGGTCCTATGTCCACAGGATAGAGGGTGAAAAAACTTCATTCTGTTCTGTACTGTTGTCTCACCTGGTGCCATGCTCTGGCTAAAAGTCTCACTGAAGACTGAGAGATATCTCAGTATCTCTTGCTCAAACAACAGCTGCAAACTAAGTTTCTTTGTATTTCTGTAATTCTTTCATTGTGGACCCCTCCTGCTTAGTTTATGGAAACAGCTCTGGCAGATGGGCTGCTCATAATTAGCATTTCAGAAGGGAAGGCTTATGGTATCTTTCCACATCTCCTCAAGAATCAAAACAATGTTCGCCACCAGCATTTTATATTTTTAGGGAAGAAAATCTCAAAGCCACTGATGGGACAAATTTAGTTGCAGATCTTTTAAAAATCTGGTGAAAACTCAGTCATGAAGAGAGCTGAAAATTCCTATGTGTACCATCTGAAGTGGAGAGTTCTAGGAAGCTCTGGTTTACAGAGATGTTTCTCTTTCCAGTTGCTGTGGAAACTGTTAAAAATCCACACAGAAGCTTATTAAAGAGAGTTGAGAATGAAGTAGGTAGCTACATGTCTGCTCCTGTGCGGAGCTCTGCCAAGCAGCCATAAACCAGCAATTTTTTAGCAGAGTTTTTAATCATTTAAGGAACAGATTTCTCCATTACCTGCCCAGCTCATTAGCTTGACATGCCCAGAAGCATTCTTGTGGCCCTTTTACATGTGTACAGGATAAATGGATGGTATAAATACCAAGCAGGAATTATTCTATGAAGTAGAAGACACTGAGTAGATGGGTGTTGGGTCCAAGGAGGTCGGGCAATGGGCATAATGCTTCATATGGGCCTGAACAGTGCTCCCTTTCTGGGGCACTAGTAAAGACAAATACAAAACACATTCTACAGACTATCTTCTTACTTTGATGCAGGACTGAAGAGGAACAGGCAGAGGAATCATATCCTATGCTAGCTGTCATTCTGCTCTCCAAAAACGTAGTGCACATCCATGTCACTCCTGACCTGTCCACGCTGGGGAAATTCACCAGGTTAACATTTTACTAAAACAGCACTGAAAGTAACAATATCAACCCTGATCTTACAGACAGATGAGTGAAAAAAAGCCCCAAAACCAAACAACTCAGTTTACCATTTGTGGGTTGGAGGTACATGGATGGGTAGACATGTAACATTTTCTTGATACTGATCAGGTTGTCGAGGCATCTGATGTGAAGTGATTGGAAATTCTGCCTGACCAAACTGCTAGCAAAGCTAAGATTCATACCGTGTAGTTTCTTATAAAGCAGTTCCAGAGACAGCTTAACACCTTAAAGTCCACACAGTGTTAGCCACGTCTCATCAGGTATTTCAACTGGCTTTCACTTTGTAGCTATTAATATAGAGAAGTTATTAGCTCAGCTACGCTAAGCCTTAGAGAAATATGCTTCACTTTAATGATTATTAAAGAAAGCTGTCCAGTTTAAAAGACTGACAAAATTCAAATATGTGAGTACTCAAATGAGAGATTTAGCAGCTTATCCTTCCACTTACAAGGCAGCCAAACGAAGCTTTCCTTATATATTGTCACAGAGATAAAGAGAAAAGCTCAGCCAAATACACTTACAAGAATTCACAGTAAAAAGCTGAGCCTACCATAACTTATCTAAAAGTTAACACTTAGGCTTCTGCTAGATTATATTGGTTTCCTAATTACACAATTTTACGTAAAGAGCACTTAACATGGATTACCTGATACTTACAACACTCCCTTAATGCTGCTGTTGTGTGAGTATCCTGGAAAACTAAGGCAATGCTGCACTTGTAATTTCAGGCAGACTGTGCAGTGAAACCACTGGAAACCAGGTTTATGTCAGACAAGAGTTTCCATTGTTAAATGTCAAAAACTGAACTTTAAAGATAGCTATGCCTTCTTGTAAATACAATGGAAGAAAACACTGAAGTAGCAGCTGCCACGTAGTGAGACACTGATTACCCTGAACATGTGGTGACTAATTACCACAACAGTGCCCTCCAACAGGATGGCATTGCCCTGGGAAGAATAGTGAATACCCAGCTGAAAATGGTATTGGTAGAGACTGACTGAACAGACACATTTTCCATTAAGTTTTTTTGGCCCATACTTTGCTACATATTTTATTTTATTTACTATTTAGCTGAACACAACAACCAACAAGTCTCCACAGACCTGTGCACTTTTTTCGCAGGCTGGCAGTGCACATACTTTGCATTAAGAGGATTAATTGGATTACACTTATTAACCAAGGCTTTAGGTGTCATCCTGAGACTGCACACTGGCATTTATTACACAGAGTAGCCATTAATTTTTGAGGGCATTCTCTTACAGATAATTTCAGTTGGCTTTGGTGTAATTATTCCATGGTTTGCCAGCTTGCTGCTGTAAGTGTACCTGGAGAAAGATATATCTCTGCATTCTTCTGCAAATAAAAACAACTGCTTATCAATGCATAAAATTGTAATTTAAAACTACATTCTGAAGAAGTATTTGTACGTTCACTTTTTCACTATTAAATAGAGTTATCTAAAGGTTTCTCCTCCCAGCATTTCAGAACATTTTTTTTTTATTCCCCAAGATAAGTGAACATCTGAAATAGCTCAGATGTACTACAATTTTCACATACAAAACAGTTACCTTCTCATCAAAAAGTTTTCTTTCTTTGGAGAACAAATAGAAAATATAAATTTCCAAGCAAAAAGGAAAAAAAAATCTTCTATAGAACTAGAAATAGTTTTTAAGGTGTTTTGTGAAAACCATAAAACAAGTTAGAGACTGTTTACATCAAGTATAAGCTCTTATGAAGCTTATACACAATAACATAAATACCATCTAATATGCAGTCACTCAGAAATAGCATACCAAAATAACTCCTGGGTACTTAAGCAAAACAGGAGAAATATAATGAGCAACCCCAGAATATCTTGGTGTTATCTAAAAAACTTACTGTGTCTCTGGAAGATATTATGCTGTATAAAATGAATTCTTAATGCTAGCAGACACAGAGAAAAAAAATTACTTGGGAATATTGGCCTACACTTGGATGCAGATTGTGCATATTTTCCAAGTCCTTACAGAAAAAAATTTAGTGTCTGGAGTTTGTCATGCAGCTCCCATATATTTGCAAGTGAATGAGGACAGTCACTACTTTCTACTTTAATTGTGCACATAGCTTAGAGTACTGCATGCCTCTTCCAAATCCTGTACTTTTCATTAAAATCCTGCCTTAATCATGCTGGTTTTTATTCAGTGCTTTGATAAAAATACTGGTAAAGGCAAATTTTTGCCAAAGCACCAAAGCAGGCAGGAAGGTTTTTTGAGATTCTCTGACTCTGTACATTCCTCAAAGAGCTGGTCCATGGGTCATTTCTAAAACCTCCCCAGACTGCAAGACTGGGTCTCAGGGGAGAGCCTCCATTTCAAAACACTCTGATGTAAAAGTGGTGATTTTTCCATAACCATTGCTAACCTTTAAGCCCATTCTCATTTCATATATTTTTCAAGGCACACCAAACTCAGCAATGCAGTGCCCCCAGCTTCCCATGGAATTCTTCTCCATGTCCAGCCTGCACTTGTGGAAGTTCTCCCTCAGCCACAGCAAGCCTGGCTTTAAAGTACAGCTTGACTTCTTTCTGTGCCCTTGATACAAGACACGTTCAGGTTTGCTTTGCTCTATTTCTCCTCACAGATGATAATGAAGTGCCTTGTAAAAGAGGTTAAATTTTGCAGCAGTTCTGCTGCTGTGTTTCTAATTATGAAAGTAGTTTTGTGCCTTGGATAGACGCTGGATAGAATGAAAGTGAAGTATTTTATATTTCCTGCAAGAAAGCCAGGCTCTGCCAGGGTGGCTCACAAGCTCCTTTTAGGTTGGTATTTATTGTTCACTTTCCAGTTGAACAGCACAGGCTCTTGTACTAGTACACAGGAGGTTTGAAATATTACTCTTCTATACTACTGTGATCTATATCCTTGCAAAAAAGGTGCAGATAAAGGCTTTATTTAATATAAAATTCTTTTTAGAGCCACCTTCGTTTCTCTCTCTCACACTCTCCATATGACAACACAAATACTTTACATTTCACACAAACCACAAATGAGATTCTGTGTGAAAGTTGTGGCAGTCACAACAAATTATAAGGCTCTAAATCCACACCACTGAACCTGAGACACTCCAGCAGACAGTCCTGCAACCCACAGACCAAAAGAGTAGTTTCTGATTTTTAAATTCTGGAGAAATAAAAAAAACAGAATGGGAAATATTTTTACACTAGTCATTTCAGGGCCCTGATAAGAATTATTTCCATAACTAAGCATGGGGTTTGAGATAGCAGTATTAATATTTGTTTAAATTGTTACAGCACAAGGCTGACAAGCAAAAAAGCAATGAGCACTATCACAAATCCTTAAAAAAAGAGAGCGATTAAGTGTACTTGCTTCTTCTTTTGGCAATAGAAAAATAAAACCTCTGTCATGCTCTGCAATGCAATTTTCTGATGCCAAAGCTGTCTCTCCAAAATCCTTTCACTATGCAAAAAGTTAACACCTCCTGTCTCCATTAAAACATAAATAAGTGTATAAGAATGTTACAGCTCAGTGAGTGACTTTGGATCCCAAACATGCTCAGTACTTTACTGAGCACTATGGGTTTGCCATTTCTGCAAGCAAAGAATTTGCTCAGTTGCTCATAGAATGCCACAGTACTAAACAGTATCACTTCCACAAGTAGAAATTAGATGAAAGATTACCCTTTCACATTTACTTTGCCCTATTTTGGCCTTTTTACAGATCCTTAATGTTATAAGAGAAATAGGATCTAGAAAGTAGTGTCATCTTGGGAGGAAATAAACTAAAATTTATATTAAAAGAAGCCTAAAGGTAAGAAAAACTAGGAGGGGAAAAAAACCTAAAACCAGTGAAAACAAAACCTAGATGTCCTTTCTGCATAATTCTGAAAGGCCTTGTTCTAAATAATATCCATGTACTCATCCAGATAAGAAACTGGAACAAAAAAATAATGAGTGAAACCTAAACATTTTATGTCATTTGGAGAAGGAAGTTTTTGTTATTCAGCATCAATTATGCAAAGAGATTTACTCACTGAATAAATGGTTTGATATGTTCAGCTATAATGGAGAAGTCTATCTGCTGAAATTTTGCAGGCACAAGAGAAGAGCTGTGCTACAGAATATTCCAAAGGCACCCAGAGCACCCTCACCTCTAATCAGAGCTGTGAGGCAGCAGCAGAGCTGCACCCCACCCCTCTGGAAGTGCCAGAGGTGTTTGTATTGGATACCTGCTGTAAAAGGCAGCAGGTGCATCTGAAATTCTGTGAATGTCTGTGAGGCTGTGCAGGGGATTCAAACTTCTGAGATAAGCTGAAGGGGGTGCCTAGAAATTCACAGGTGCTTATTAACACTTTAAGGATGTCCAGTCTTGCTGTCAACTGCTGTGTTGCTGCCCTTGAATTAAACATGGAGGTGGCTGATTGCTGGTTAACTGTAATTAATAAATCACTAAACCACTTATTCTAGACTTAAACCACAGAACTGAACAGTTTTTCCACATGATAATCATTAGGGAATAAATCATGAAGAGAGAAGGAAGGCTCTTTTTTCTAGTACAAGAATACAAAGACATGAAATGATGCAAAAAAAAAAAAAGAGGAGTTACTTCTCCAAGCAATGTCTAAAGAAATCTAAGAATTATTTTCCAAAACATGCTAAACAGGTTAAAAACTGATAGAAAGAAATCTGTGTGAAGAAAATGGATGTTAAATGTAATACATATATCTGCTGAACCACAAATTATTGAAAATGCTGAATATATTCATTATACTGAATGATTACAAGGGCAAAGTAACACCAGGTTTGTGCTACTCTAATATTCTAACTTTATTTATTTATTTATTTTGTCCAGGCACTCACCAGTAGCCACTGGTAGAAAAAAGATGGGCAGATCTTTGGTCTGGGCAATTGTCTGTTGTTTTCTCTCTCTAATGTATGAATTTTTTTCTCTATTAAAAACTAGCTCAGGACTATTTCTGCCATGTTCTTTCAGTACTGCGTATAAATCTCTTTGTATGCCATAATAAATACCAAGAACATACTGAATTTTCACAAAACCACAAGTAGCATACTTTATAAACCAGAATGAGTCAAACTAAATAAAATTCCATTTGTTATGCTAATGGAGTTCCAAAGTCCCCTCAAAGCCCAGAAACGCTGGCACAGAGCACAATTTATGTAACGAGTCTGTGGAAAACCCACAGAAGTGCTGGAGTAAAGCTCTGCTTTTCCTCTACCACAGGAATATTCCACAAAACCACATAAAATCAGTTCTCAAATCAATGATTTTTCATCCAGACAAAACAAAAAGGAGATTCTCATAAGTTGGCTTCCTTCACTGTCTTGGAAAGCTTTCTGCTATCAGCATATGTTAAGAGAGAAACAACAAATAGTCCTCATTTGCCTAAGAATTTACATCAAATGCTGCAACCAAACAGTAAATGAAGGGCCATTCCTATGTGGAATTGGAAATCACTTGCTTTAAAATGCTCTCTTTTTTATCTCTCCCTCTCTCTAGGAAATATTTCTCACTAGAAATAACAGGGTTGTTTCATTCTTCACAGCCCAGTTTTTTTCCAACAATGAATACTAGAACCACAAAGAAGTAGATGCCATATCCAAGAAACCCAGTTTTAGGGCTATAAAAATAGTTTTCAATACTACTCTAAGTTTAATCACAGTAGCATCCTAATCTTTCCTAATAAAGACAAAATAACACATCACAGCTCCACTTAGTTTCAAAGGGAAGTGTTTTCAGAGGAGTTCAGTGATAACACAGCACAGTGGCAAAATGTCAGATGATTCCATTGTTAGAGAGAGCTGATTTCTTGGGAAGGGCATTTAACTGACAAAACATT
The DNA here is from genome assembly GCA_024734555.1 of Trochalopteron elliotii. Classification (NCBI taxonomy): domain Eukaryota; kingdom Metazoa; phylum Chordata; class Aves; order Passeriformes; family Leiothrichidae; genus Trochalopteron; species Trochalopteron elliotii. The sequence goes on from JANPWX010000110.1 coordinate 133,140, forward strand.
CTCTAACAGAATATGAGGATACTTACCCTGCTCCAAAGACACATGCTGATGCCAAGACAATGTGCTCCAGAGAATTCCAAAGTTTGAAACAAATTTTACAGGGACAAAATACAGTCACTGGGGTAACTTTTTGCTGTAGTTAGGCACAGCACATGACTGAAGTGATCTTACCTTCAAATGCAGTAGAGGAGGGGGTGAGTGAGGCAGGAGTAGGATTTACTGGCAAACTACTGATCTACCACAGGCTTTTTGGAAAACAAATTCTGGAGACATTGTGTCAAAGATGGTTTAATGCCAGTATCTTACAAAACAATATTAAAATGTTTCATAATCTCAACATACTTATTGATTCCATTCACAGTTTTATTGAATGACATTTACTCATTTTGATTCCTTTCTTCTTCTCTCCTCATTTTCAGGTAGGGTTTAAATAACTATTTTTCTAGAGAATGTCAATACTGAGTTCTGTTTACAAAATTTCTCAGTCCACCCATTGGCATAATATTCAAGTAACAGTGCTGCATGATGAGTCCCTATCTCTTCGTTTGCCAGTTCAGTCCCTAATGGTTGAAGGAGTGATGCATTATCTTACAAGAACAATTTGCAAGATTTGTTTGCGTATTTTAAGGAAACTCTAAAAGTATTAACTTTGTCTTTTCCAAGCAGAATTAAAACTTTCTTGCCACTTTCTTTACTAGTCCATCTGGCTTCTTGGTTTACCACTTTTTGGGGTTTACAGACAGGACTTTTTAGGAGAGAAAACCATAGATCTCCAATGAGGAGAAACTTTAGCTCTGATCCTGAAAACATATATGTGTTTCACACAGCAACAACATCTATTTCCACTCCTGGAGTACCTCAGAGTTAGAGGACTAATGTGATGTAGTCTTTTGAAGGCAGATATAGATTGTTTTATGTATTGCACAGTATAAACAAATAAAAAATGTTTTAGAGGTGTATATTTCAAATTCTTAGTTCTATCTAATCATCAAGTGTGATATTATCCCTGAACTCTAATGTAATCTAGGCCATATTCTGAGATCTCTGTGTGTCTTTTTGCACAGAATTGTGTGCTGACAACAAAATAAGAAGTCAGCCTTAAGGCCCTTGAAAAGTCCCCGGCCATCACTTACCCAGGCCTGCATTTCCATTTATCTCCCATCCACTGATCCACTGTAAATTTGGCAACTTGTCCTTTCTTTAAGTACTTGAACATTTTACCAATGTAGGAACAGAATAAAAGTAGGGGGAATAAATTATGAAGTGATACCAACATTTAAAAATAGCTACATTTGCTAATTTACTGAAACTCCTTTCATGTAAGGCACATTATCAAGTAAACTGTCTTGTAACTAAAATTGGTGTATTTCTGATTCAAAGGCAAAGATTACACTGTTAAAATGCATAATTCATTTGTCTGCATGACATTACACTTTAAGAGGCAAACACAGTTTACCTCCTCAGCAATTAATTTTTTTTATATATCATACATGATTAACATTGTGAAAATGATTGTATCAGCAAAGTATGATTTCTCTCATAAGAGTATCCTAAATCCAAACATTTTACTTCAGTCTTTTTCAAGAAATTGGCACTTATATGCATAATAGTATCCTTTGGTTCCATGAAAAGCTTCTTTTAAGTAATAAAAATCAATCTGTTTCCTGAATAGGCTTAAAATGCATCTCCAGTAGTCTGTGCTACTTTAGTGTTAAATAATGAGGTAGCACATTGTTCCAAAATTGTTCTGAATTATGTAAACCATTTGCTACATGACATTTGGATTTCATGTTTTGTTTAGAGCTGTTTGGTAAAGCAGTACGTTCTGTCTTTTCTGGCTTCCTGGGTTTGCTTTTCTTTTCTGGAAGTTTACTACTATAGTTTTTCCTTTTATCTTTTGCTTTTTCCTCTTCCTCTCCTTCTTCCTCCTCACCCTCATCTTCTTCTCCCTCATCCTCTTCTTCCCCCTCATCCTCTTCTTCCTCATCTACTACATCCCCTTCTTCTCCTTCTTCCTCTTCACCTTCTCCCCCCTCACCCTCTTCTCCTTCTTCTTCCTCCTTACCCTCTTCCTCTTTTTCTTCTTCCCCCTCTTCCTCTTCTTCTTCTTCCTCCTCACCCTCTTCTACTTTTTCTTCTTCCCCCACTTCCTCTTCTTCTTCTTCCTCCTCACCCTCTTCCCCCTCTTCCTCTTTTTCCTCTTCCCCCTCTTCCTCTTTTTCTTCTTCCTCTTCACCTTCTTCCTCTTCTTCCCCCTCTTCCCCTTCTCTTTCTTCTTCTCCTCCTTCTTCCTCTTCTCCCTCCTCTACCTCTTCTTCTTCCTCTACTGTTTCCTCATCTCCCTCTTCTTCCACTCCCTCTGCTTCCACTCCTTCTTCTTCCTCCTCATCTTCTTCTTCTTCTTCCACTCCCTGTTCTCCCTCATCAACAGTCTCTTCTTCCTCCCCTACGCCCTCATCTTCTTCCACTCCTTCTCCCTTGTCTTTACCTTCCTCTTCATTTTCTCCCTCCTCTTCTTCCTTTTCATCTTCTTCCTCCTCCTCCCCTTCTGCTTCTGCCTCTGTTCCTTTCTCATCTTCTCTTTCCTCTTCCATTTCATCCTCCCCATCTTTTCCTTCTTCCACTCCATCCTCACCCGCTTCCTTCATTTCTGTATTTTCATCTTCCTCATCCTGTTCTTCTTCAGATACCTTTTCTTCCCTCCCTGCCAATGAGTCTCTAGAAGCCTCCTCTTCACCTTCTTTGTCTTTTACATTCTCCCTTTCTTTGTTTTCTTCTTCATCTTCCTTTTCATCTTCTCCTTCCTCTTCTGCCTCTACCTCTTTTTCTTCCTCTCCCTCTCTATCTTCCCCTTCTTCCTCACTTTCATCTCTTACCTCACTTTTAACCTGTTCCTCTTTTTCTTTTTCAGTGCCTTCCTCTTTCTCATACTTCTCCATATCATCCTTTTCTCCCTCACTCACCATTTCTTCTTCCTCCATCAACCTGCCTTGCTCATCTCCTTGATCTTTGCCATCTTGCTGACTGAGCTCCTCTGTCTCCTCTGCACCCTCATTCCCACTGTCTCTTTCAGCCTGGGATTCCTCTCTTTCATTTTCTTCTTCATTATCGTTTTCCTCTTCATCTTTTTCTACTGAAATTTCATCTCTACCTTTTTTCATTTCACTCTCTTCTTCCTCCCCTAGTTTACCTTCACTGTCAATTGTTTCATCCAGTTTCTCTTTTTCACTTGCATCCTTTTCACTGCCTTCACTCTCCTGCTCCTGATCAGATTCCTCCTCATTCTTAATTTCTAATGGCCTGTCTGCATCAGGCTTAGCATCAGAGCTTGTTCCTTCCTCATTCAGGCTTTTCACTTCAGTTTGTTCTACACATTCTTTCTCATTGCTTGTAGCTTGCATCTCCTCAATCTCACTGTCTTTTTCTAAGTTCAAATCTGTCACTGTTGTCCTTGACCTCTGGACAATTCTGTGCTCATAGCAGACCTGTTCCTTAAGTATATATTTTTGGAGACCATTAGTACTTTCCTCAGTTGAAGATGATGACGAAGTTACAGATATTTGTTTCAAAATTTGATGCTTTTTTTTAAGCTCCTTCTGTTCTGCACTACTTTCTTCTCCTGTGACATTTATTCTTTCACACTTGTCAGATTTTTCAACACCATCCTTTATTTTATTTTGACTTTCTGCCATTTTTTGACTCCCTTGCTTTTTAACAGGACTGTATTCTTGTACAATTAATGAATCAGTCTGGGGCTGATCCCTGGGAGCAGAAGGAAGTACCTCTATTTTAAGGGATTGCTTAGATTTAGCAGCTTTTGGCTTTTTATTGGAAGAATTCATTCTTTCAGTCAGAATTTGATTTTCAGTGGGAAGATTATATGTTGCATCCTCTCTGAAAAATTCAGGATTTTCCACACACTCTTTTTCCCTTTTCACTAATATATTTTTGTCCTCAGTAATTTCTGGGGCACCACTTTTCAAAGTAGTATCACTTTGTGCATGCTCAGATTTACCCTTCTTTATAATTTTTCTGGCCACAGGCTTCCCTACAAAGGCACTACTCTTTTCTAAATCTTGTCCAGGTGACTCTGAAAGTGAGGACTGCTTTTGTGAAGAGCCAGATTCTAACGTTGAGCCCTCCTTTTTGAAATCAGAATCCTTGTTTTTCAGCCCACCCTTACCATCTCTTTTCAGTTTCACATTTTTATTGTTCTTCTATTCCACATGAGAAGCAGAAAATTAAAAAGAAAGAAAAAAAAGCATTAAAGACAAATGACAGCGAAAGAAAAATGTTACAAAAGCATCTGAACAAGAAAAGAAACAATTTGTGAGGGGATTACAAGACAGCATAAAAGGTAGAATATTTCACATGAAATGAATTTGCAAGTGCACATATCAGAAGAATGTAACATCCTGTTAATGATCAGTGTAGTGTTACACCTTTCTCACTATCCAAGGAAATGCAGTAAAAACTGCCAGCAACACATCCCATAAACCAGAGCAGGGGCAATGCATGAGGCTGTGCAAGTAGAAGGAAATTAATGTAGTTCTCTTACACCTTCCTCCTTTGGAAAACTTCTGATGCCCTCACTGGTATGCCCTTTCTAAGAAGTTTGAAAATCTGTTGTCTTTCTGCTTTAAATTTTACACTTATTCAAGAAATTATGAATAATAACCTTTAAAATCTAAAATAAAATTTTAATGAAATAAACAAACTGGGACCACTTTAGGAGTGAAATAGGAAGGAATTACAAAATACTTTGATTTCATAATTTATACCGGTATTATTGCTTCTGTAAATATACTTAATGTTGAATATCTGTAAATAAAATCTTTATTTACACTGTGTCCCAAAATATTTTCTTAGCAACAAACCAGTAGAAATGTACATTATAACCTGAAGTTACAAGGTGTATATGATAGTATCTTGCTTCTTAAACTGGTGAAATATTATACAATCATCTCAAACTGCACTAGATATGTGGAGTTCTAGGTGCCTGCCCAAATTCTCTCTGCCTTCATGCAGCTTCTTAGAATTTTAGATCATGGATATTCAGAAAATTAGCAAGAGGAGTTCTGTAAAATTTGCTTTTTTAAAAACTCAAAGCAAAATAATGAAGTACTAGGACAATACAAGAACTGCAGATTTTTAAAACATCAGTATCATTATACACATATATATTTAGTTACAGTACCTTCTGCTTTTGGAGTGGTGATAATTTTAAGGACCAGTCACCAGGATTCAATTTCATTGCATGTGTCTGCAAAAAATAAGATCTCTATTTAAAAAAATAAATATATTTAATATGGAAAGCAGCATCAAAGCCCAATTCTACTAAACAGAGCTATTTTATGAACATTTTAATATTATTGCACAATCAGGGTGAGACAAACCTGTATGATCATTAAGCTCACCTATTTCACTTCCACTCCCTCATTTACTGCTTACACAGAGAGTGGTGAACAAATGTCAACACCCAACATTGCCCTGACCTTTCTTAGAGCCTACAGGCACATTTGAGATCCACCTTCCACTCACTGTGAGGTTACAAACACAACTTTATTCCCTTATCATCAAATCTTCAACTTAACATCCAGTTTGGTACGATGGCCTTGAAAGAACTTCAAAAAATGTTACACAGCAGGAATTTTCCTTGGAATATAATGCCTTTATCTCTTCCACATAAAGCAAGAAACCAAGAGGCAACATAGAATACTACCAGGTGGGAATATATAATGAAATTTTGCTTATCTCTTGCCATATACTCCAAATTGTCTGCTGCCGATTGTTAACTGCTCATGGTTTGACCACTACATTCTTTTTCAACACAGTGAGCATGGACAGTTCTGGTTTCAGACTCCCAATAATTTGCATCATCAATATGACATTAAAAGCTTTCCTCCTCTTGTCACATGTGTCAATAAGTGGTATGTTGCCACAGTCTAGAAAAATTGATAAAAACTATGCTGTAACAGATTGTTTTCATTCAGATCCAAGAAGAGCAACCATGTACTTTATATTTTTTGACAAGTTTGCCTGATGAGCTTTTTTTTCAAATTTATGTTTAAAATTTTTAAATGTTTTAAATTTGATTCACGATAGATATAAAACTGAAAAGGAGAATGAAGTCTATCACATCAAGTGTGCAACATGTAAATAATGCTTCAGTAAATTAATGAAGGCCATGCTGTGCATTGGATCTGATCACATTTTTTTCTTGTAAATCAAAATAAAGTTTTATAATGTTAAATAAATGGCATGCACAAACAGCCTGTTAAATTACTAAGTACTTTTAAATGCAAACAAATAATAATTCCTGCAAGATGCTCAATCCCTCCAGCATATCTGTGGCTGTATTAAGGCCAGGACACGCTCCTTTCTGCCAAGAGAATAAAATGTTTTGGAAAGTTGTACAAGTGGTAAGGTGAATACACTTTCTAAATGAAAGAAATATGTAGGAACAAGCTGGGGGATCACCAAATAATCAGAATGTCTGGATTTTGGCCTTCCCATTAATATGATCCACCTGTATTAAAAAACCTCTTCTCAAAACAAGAAAAATGCTCTTCCTGCAATTCTTTGTTGGAAGTCATCAAGAAAAGCAAGGTCAGAGACAGAGATCTGCATGTGGCCTCCAGCATCCTTCTCCTTTTTTTCTGGTTTCCAGAGCTAAAGTGTGGGGAGGCATGGCACTGCTTGGACTTCTTCAATCTCATATCACAATATTAATTGGAAAATTAAAACAGATTTTAGCTTTGGGTAATGATGAGATAAAATGCATGCTCATTTAACAGTATCTGAGTACTTTTTGGTGTCACATTTGATGTTCTGGGCTAGCCAGGAATTCTGTATTAGAACCTGAAACACAATGTAGCTTCTTTGTCTCCCCCTGCAATTACTTACTGAATTACAGATCCATTATTGGAATATATTACCATATTTAGGATGTCAGTTGTATCCCCAAGGTTTCTGTCAATATTTTCATTATCTGAATCTTGTTCTGAAGAAACTTCACCAGGTTTATCTTTTTGATGATTATTTTCTACAAGGTAAAAAGGTAAAATAGGGGGAAATGAACAAATGTCATAGGAACAAGCACTATATAGCAAACAGAACACCCCAATCTTAAAAAATGGAGATTATTCCTATTTTACTAACATAGAACTGAAGTCCTCAAAATCTTCATTCCCCTAGACCAAGACACAACAGAAACACTTCCATCTCGTTTCATCATTAACAACAGAGGTAGCTCAGTAATGTGGTATTAGTTCACTGTAGATCTCTGATCATTTCTGCAGACTTTCAAAGCCTAATTACTACCTGGGACAAAGATTCCTTTGGACAATCTCTTGAGTAATAGTGTAACAATTAGACCAAATTAGCTGCAGTCATGTTATCTACATTGCACATTATCTATGTAATGGATGGAGAGACAGGGAGTTTAGTGCAGCATTATAAAAATGTCCCTGCATCATCAAGCTCATCAGGTCTATGACCATTTTGTACAGCATAAAACATGAGGTTTTAGGCCTAAGAAAACTCTAATGGAAATTCAAAATTCACTGCACTGCTCTCCTGGAACCAGAAATGCTAATGGACATGCTGGCACATTTGAAAACAATAATCTTCATTCTATGGATTTATTATTTTCAAATTAGATTTGTCTGTCCAGTAAATCTGTGCTAACTATTACACAGAAGCTCTGCATTCTGAAGACTTCAGCATTGCTCTTCTCAGGAGATCATACATGCCTACAGACCCAGATAAGTCCACAACTGATCTAGAGAATCTGTGCCAAAGTCCAGTGCTGTATTATGATTATCTAGACTTCTCCATTAGCTAGAATATCATAAATCCCTATTACCTTTGATAATAAAGATTGAAGAGTACTTTTTCATTTCCAAGAAGAAAGGTCCTGTAAAAATTAGTAGACCTCTTTTCTTATCTTTTCTTATCCAAGTTCCTTGTGGGCTTACCTATATCTCTAAGACTGTTCCTAGCTTTTCTTATCTGTAATTCCTTTTTTTTTCATGCAAACAAAGTAAATAGTTAATGTTCTTACAGTATTTTTGTGAAATCTTATTTCTAAAGGCTTAAGGAACCACAGGTACAATTTATAAGTTGTTTTTCTTTCATTCAAGCCTCCCCTAAATCTTTAAACTTGTTTTGCAAACACAAGCAGTGTGAGGCAACTTTTGTCTGCATTTTTCAGCTTTTGTGTCTGTATGCTGCCAGACCCTCCAGAGGTAAGACTGAACCAGAACCTTTTTTCATGTTCAAATGGAACATTTGTTTATGAATGATGCGAGATGATGAGAAAACAGCAGCAAGACGTGGGGACACTTCACCTTTTTCATGGTCTCCATCCCCCACAGATTCAGGTTTAGGATGACTTGCTGCAGAAAACCAGAATGGGCTGGTGTTGCTTGTCACAGGCAATGAGGATCTTAAGAAGCTTTCCCCCATTGGAGGCAGAGTTCGTGCCATCCGAACAAACTGCTCTGGGGACCTTTCCTTTAGAAGATTGAAAAACAATAGATTGAGAAAAAGGGTAGAAGAACAAAATGTGAGCAATCTCTCATACTTATCAGTGGTATTTGCTTTTAGCTGGTGATAGTGTTGCAACTTAATAAGCAGAAACAAATATCTCTAAAATTTTAATTATTTATAGTCCTAGAAAGTGGGCAAGTACATAGTGGGATTTTTAAGATCATCTCTATGCAATGATTTCAAGCAATCCTAAAATATGAACAAAGGGGAAAAAGAACATTTTTTTTTATTATTAAAAATTAACAACTAGTATTTCAACATCAAGGTATTTAATCCACAACAACAATACATTTTTACAGAATAAATTCAGGTTTTGATAGAGTTAGTTCTCAGACAGGTAAATGAAATGATCTAATTCATTGTGCTGTTTAAGGAAATCACATGGAATGTGTAGTGGAGATAAAAGATCAGAAAGTAATATTTTAAGTAGCTACATCTAATATTCTCCTTTGGTATTTTATAAATTATGAAATTGTTTAATATATTCAAGAACACATAGGGAACAGTAAAAGAGTCATGTTCTTACTATTTTTTAAAAAAATATTTCTAAGACAGTTTAACAAATGCAAAGGAACAGGTCCTACATTTAAGAACAAAAAAATTACAAACTCAATTTGAATCTCTTTCACAGAAATAAACAAGCAAAATCTGATCAATCTGACCTATTATTTTTGTCCAGTATCAATATATTTTTCATATTAAACATTAAAAGTAAACAACTTAAGAAGATATATTTAACTGCTTGGTATGTCCTGTGATTTTTGCTTTAAAAGTGATTTTGTTTCCTGAAAGAAGTGTGACAACTCTAAATATCTGTGAACTTACCCTCTCTCGACGTCGTATTCGTGCTGCTGATAATTGCAAAGTGTTTGCTAGTACAAAGTCCCCACTCATTTTAGGGAGAGTAGCAGTCAAATGAGGCTCATATAAATCTTCCAAGATTACCTCAGATCCTTTAGGTCTTGGAGCAGCAAAAACCAGCATGTGACAACCCCCACATGCAACCTGCAGCTCAAAAAAAGGTCTGATTACTTCACTTGCAAGTAGCAAGGATGCACTTCTGTTAGAATTATCTCTAGGGGCTTAGATGATAAGAAGAAATGTAGTAAAAGTAAGACATCTGAAATGGCTTCAAATTTAGTTCCTAATTACACCAGCAAGCTCGAAGTACTTAATTACATTTATTAATGACTAGTGATTTATATTCACTTCCAGTTAGTGAAATACAATATATTTGTATTGAACAGAAAAAAGACAGGCCTATCATTTTTTGACATAGAAGATAGCAAAGCTATTTCCACTGCTTTTCAAGAGATTTTAGCTAATTATTTTGATACAAGTCAAATGAGAGCAATACTGAGTTTCAGTGACTCAAACCTAAATGTTTTATCACAAAATCAGCAAAATGTAAAACAAATTCGACACCCTCCAGTAGACACAATATTATTACCTAAATATAGGAGGTTTCACTTTTTAAGTTTTAAAATACTCACTGCTTCCAACAAAACTTCCTTTATCTGTAATTCCAGTAAACAAACAGAAGTGATCAATAGATTTTTTTCCCAAATTTTGTTCAATCCTGAGTCATGTTTGCATTTTTGATGCTGACAATTCTGTCACATTTATTTCTTCCACACCTCAAGAAGCAGATGGAAAACTTCCCTTGCATAATTCTCAAAAGAAAAAACTATTCCTGGTTTCTTGTCCAGTTTGGATTAAGGAAACCTAACACCTCAAATTTTCTTATGATTTAAAGGTATGCTACTGTACAAAAATAACCAAAATTGAGATGATTGTCTGGTGTTCACAGAAAAGATAGAAATTTCCCAACACTTCCAACCATTCAAGAGCAATAAATAACACCATTTATAAGCTACCACAGCTCTAAAGACCAAAACACCATGGCACAAGAGTACTGAATAAAACCCTAAAGAGCAATCTCTATGTGTAGCCCAAGTCAAAGACACTATGAACTAAATGAACACTGTGGTAGGGATATATAATTTCCTCTTTCCTTTAGTTTGTGTTGTTCACTATTTAAATATCATAGAATAAAATAATTTCAGTTCTCATTAATAATGTGTTTCATATAAAGATAAATATCTTGGTGTCTGCAAAGAATGAAGAAATGTTTTACCAAAAGGACTGTGAACTTCAAGAAATTGTAACACAGAGTGGGATCAAAGAGATTTGTAAAACTCTCTTCTCCAAATCCTAACTTGCCATGTCGTCCATCTCCAAAAGTAAACATGAGGCCATTCTCTGCATGTGGGAATAAAAAGGATGTTAAAACAAAGATTCAATACAAAACCAGGACAGAACCATTAAAAGTCAAGTAACAGGCTGTGAAAGTAAGAAATACTTCCCTTCCAAAAGCAAAACCTGAACAATTATTTTTAGATCTTCAAAGATGAGTAGTATTAAAAATATGCATTTTTTTCAGACTCTGATATGTTGGTCTAGACAATTTCTCACTGGCTCATTTCACCTTTAGAACCAGTAATGGATATGTCTGCTACTGCTCATTGTACAAGGAAAGCTTTTACAGCTAGAAGTGGTTCCAGAATTTTGCACTCCCATACCTGCTATCACAGCAGAGTGATTTTCCCCACATGTAACATTACATATTTTATGCCTCTTCAAGTGTTTCACAGGCTTTGGTACTGAACTTTCAAACACAAGAGTTCCGTGTCCCAGCTGCCCATATTGTCCAAGTCCAAAAGTATAAACATCTGTCTCTGAAATTAAACAGGCAAAGTTAACAACAAATACGCTGATATGTATATTGATTTATGTATTTATTTATATAATAACCTAAGTTCTATTTACCAAATGGAAGGCCACTGACACAAACATCATAAGAAAATGTTTAATCAATTTAAAAATGTGCCAACTAATCAGTTAAATTTATCAATTAATTAATACACAACATAATTTAAAAAACAGGAATTGAAGCACTAAAGTATACATAGAATAAAATTTTAAATAGTTCAATGTATGATATATTTTCTAACATAAATGCAAAATAATCCACTGATCATATGTACACGAAGCAAAGTTAAACAAATGCATGGGACCATTGTATACTGCAATTAATTCAAGACTACAATGTTTATAAATATATATGCATTTTCACAATAGCCTCATCCTAATTTCTCGTTACTTCCATGAACATTGTATGACCCTAAATTTAATAGACAAGACCTCATAATTTGTATGTAAGAAGAGACTGGAACAAAAACAGAATAGGTTTCAGTATTCTGTTCAGCTACCAAATCAGCCCTGCAATAAATACAGAGAACACTATAATTGTGTTATCTTGTGACAGAATAATCATCTTTCCACATTTATATTTTGTCTGTTTAATGGACTGTCTGTGCCAGGAAAAAGAATAAGAGCTTCTCCAAAGCAATAAAGATTCTTGCTGTGTCCATCCCTGGCACTCCACCACAGCAGGGGAAGACTGTGAAGCTTGGAAATCTTGATAAGGTCATGCTTGACCAGAGAAGTTTTTTGGGAAAAAAGAAGAAGTTTTCCAAGAATTTTGTTTCCTGCCCCTTTTTCTTTTGCATGTAGGCAACAAAGGAAAAGTGAGAGAAATTATAATTAAAGCACTTTAAAAATTATTATGAAAAAATGGGAAAGACTATGAATTAACAAAAAATATTCCATATTACGTTAAAAGAACTTTCCAATTTCAAAGGAACTGTGATGAAATAGCAACACTACAAATGGAAATGTTCCTTCTATGAAAGTGTTTTCCTTTCTGTTCATTATAAATTGTTCCATACTAAGATGCCATGAATTGACACCATAAAAAAACAAAAAAAAAGCCCAATGGTCTCCCATAATTTTTAAACTGTAGATAAAAAATATCGAGTAAATACTTCTTTTTTAACTAAATGTAATAGTAAAGCTCCCTCTGCTGGAAATTTTAGTGCAAGAAAGTAAAACCTCGGAAGCTTTATGAAGTAAAAGAAGTTGTAAGAATTTTCCTGTAATATTTAGGCTTCCTGTATAAGAACCAAGAAACTACACGTGAAAGACAGGAGCTTTCTCTAAGCAAACAAATTACTTATTTTGGTAAATTGCTTTCTCAGGAAGGCTGATTCCAAAAATTCTGTTTATAACTACTGTATTTGTTTTAAGAATTCTTTGGAAACTTGCAGATAATTTAACTACATGGCTTTATCTGATTAACATAACTACTTTGGGTGAACTACAAGGTTTTTTTTCTTTAATCCTATCATGAAACATGCAATGTCTTCTGCATTTGTGTTGAGAGAGAGATGTTCTCAAATGTTAACTTTAAAAGCGCAGGGAATTTTTTCTTTCCTGTGTTTCTACTGAAAATGAGGAAAAAAGCCATTCCCAAGCTAGGTTAAAGTGCCTTTATAGGATGAATAATTTTCTCTGCTGCCCTTATAAACCAGGGGCATCTAAATGTTGCTCCTCCTAAATTTGCTTCTTAGTGAATTATTAGGGTAGAGGAAGAAAAAAAACCTTGCACCTTTCTCAAATGATTCACCACTCCACTGCAGAAGCAAGGTCAAATCTCACTAATAACTCCCTTTAGTAGAAATTAGTTACTTCCTCCAATCTGTCTTTATAAGTGCATGAAAGAGAAGTGCATGGAAAAGCAACCTCCCACACTTATTGATAAAATGACAGGGGTGAATTTCATCATTCTGAACACAGCAGCAGCCCATGAGAGGGCCCTTGAAGGATGAAGAGAAATGGTTTCAGAGCTTTCACAGAAGACAATGGCTTTGCTGCTCCAAGTGACCTCCAGCACCTGAGTGCTGGAAGAGCTTCTTCACTTCCTATTTCCCTTTTTGGAAGAACAGAACTATTTCCCTCTAACTGTGTTATCTTCCATCTTTGCAGGCATCTTTTGTAATATCCATGACCATTTGCACTCTCAATTAAATAGTCCTAGGCAAAAAGCTACATAGCTTTCATATTATTTTTTTTAAACATGCCATTTTCTGACAGAACTGTGTGAGCTCAAAGGATGTTTTTCAGAATCATGTATTCCCTGCTATGTATCTGAGGCTACAAATGAAGTTAAAAGGTCCACAGAACTAAAAAGGAAGCAGACAGGTAAGCTTATGTCATGGAAACATGGAATGGTTTGGGTTGGAAGAGACCTTAAAGATCATCTGGTTCCAACCTCTTGTTACGGACAGGAATACTTTTCACTATCCCAAGTTGTTCAGAGTCCCATCCAGCCTTGGCTTGAGCATTGTCAGGGATGGGGCATCCACAGCTTCCCTGGGCAACCTGTGCCAGTGCCTCACCACCCTCACAGTAAAGAATTCCTTCCTAATATCCAATCTAAACCAACTCTCTGCCACTTTGAAGCCATTCCCCCTCATCCTGTCACTCCAGGCTTTTGTAAATAGTCTCTTTCCATTATTTCTTGTAGGCTCCCTTCAGGTACTGGAAGACTGCCATTAGATCAGCCCAGAACCTTCTCTTTTGCAGGCAGAACAACCCCAATTCCCTCAGCCTTTCCTCATAGGGCAGGTGCTGCATCCCTCCAATCATCCTGGTGACCTGTCCACATAAATTCATTTCCCTTGATCATCATCATCATCATCATCATCATCATCATCATCATCATAATAATTTTTATATCAATATCAATATCAATATCAATATTAATATTAATATTAATATTAATATTAATATTAATATTAATATTAATATTAATATTATTGCTACTATGTTTATTATTATTACTATTATTACTATGACTATTATGCCAATGAACTATTCACTCTCATGATAGCTTTATTTTTAAACAGCTTATGCTGACAAATGTTACTGTAAAAAATCAACTGTCAACACAATGTTCAGTATTCAGAGTTAGTAACTGGATTTGGGGATTTCAGTATAAATAGTATACAGATTGAAGAATGGTTTGAAAAATCTAATAATCCTATATGGTCTGAATTGTGAGTTCTGCCAGGAAAAGGTAGAGCTTTTACATCCTTTTTGTCCTATTTCAAAAGGGTGCCCTGGCTTTCTTTTCTTTTTAAAAGACCTTGAGACAGAAGATGAAAAATCCAACATTTTACATACTAATGCACTAATGTTCTTATATCAAACATTCTATTCTCAAAGGTCTGCTTCACTTTTTCCTTTGAAGAGTTATCTTTGCTTTCCTTCCTTTCAGAGAATGAAAGGAAGTAATATATCCTTCTATAGAAAAAATTATTCCCAGAGGATCTGTCCTCATCTGAAAAACCTGCAAGATATTAAGGCCACTCCAAATCTGTTTCTTCTGCAATTTCTAGATTCACATTTATTGTTTTTCTAGCTTTTAAAACACCTTATTGAAAAAAGCACACAAATTGGGATTGCTGCTCTCCTACATTTCATTTGAAAGTGATGATACCAACAGCTTCCATTTGCAACAGGAAGGATCTGCAAGCATTGGGGGTAGTCAGTGCATTTTTTTCAGTCTCTGAGAGAAAAAATCTGGGATGAGGACAGGATCTGATTGGACTGGCTGACTGACTGCCATGAAATTATTAGCTTTGTGCTACAGAGATTTTGCACCATAGAATTTTTAAATGCAATTCTGTTTATTGTCTAGAACAATTGCAAATATTAAAGGCAGAGGTAACAATAAAACTTGTAAAGAAGATGGCTTCCAATATCATACTCAACATTTCGAAACCCAATCTTTAAGAAATTGGGTTTTTTCCTAAATTATTGCTCTCAGCAATTTAATCCTTGGTCTCTGGGAAAAATAACTTAGTTTCTCATTTTGGAATTTCAGAGCAAAAAATCCCAAAGAATTGTTTTAATATATACTTTCTACCTTTTACTCTGATACTTTTTGTAACAATTCCAAACAGTACCTTGATTTAATAACCCATATAACAGTGGTTCTTGCCAAACAAAATTGCCAATAGAAAAGATAACAGTCATAAAAAAGAAATCAAATTAAGTGCTTTGGAATAGACTAATTACACATGAGAGTCAGGAAGAAACTTGCCTTGCACTCTGTAAGATAACTGAATTATACATTCTTTTAATTTGATAAACCCCAAGTAGAAATGATTCAAGAAATGAGCCAAGATGTGCAAGTTTTTTCATATGACATTTTCTGTTGTGTTTTTGCTATGTTAAATGAGATAGATGAAGCAGGGGAATATTCAGTGGTCACACACTCAGTTCTTGTTTCCTGAGACTAAAACGTCACATCCTTAAAAACGGGAAAGAGCCTGAAAGGATGAAAACCACACCAGTATATATTGTGTTAGTAAGGGCAAGCAGCACCATTTTCATGGAGGATGACATATGAAATTCAGAATTTCTCCAAAATTGTATTACTTTCTTAATTTATGAAAATGAGCTTAAAAAAGGAAATGTGAATGTTTCTGCCCCTCTTTAAAGACATCTCATCAGACTTCTCAGTTTCTGGTCACACCACTTCACCTCAAGAGGCAATTTAGGACCAGTTTCAAGTGAAGTTTCTGGTGCAAAGCCAATAATGTATGTATTACATTAAGTCACAGTCACTTGAAATTTTAGTATCCATATCTACCTCTCCTCACAACTTTTTCCTCAAATTTTGCTTTGAGTCAGAAATTTTTCTCTATGCTAACACTTCTAAGTATCTTTCATTTGAGACAGTATTGGCACTATCCTCTACTGTTCCACTCAAAGTGTCTTAGAAGTTCACATCTGTCACCTATTTAATAACAGCTGAATCACATTTTAAAAATCTATGTGTTTTTTCACTTTTATCACAAGTATTAATCTTTAGGAAACATATTTTTGGGGGGAGGTAGTTTTCCTCTTTTTGTTACTCAACTAGGTCATCTGCCACTCAACACTTTGATCATCAGCTGCCAGCTCAGCCAGCACTAAATTTCTTATTTACCTTCTACTAAGAACTTATTTCCAAAAGCAAGTAAATCTTACATACATACACACATACTTATTACAGTATTTTCTTTACTGCATTTTTTCTATGACATTTATATTTCCCTCTTTGTTCTAGCTCTTGTACAGACTTCACTATAATGATGATGGCATCCAGGTCTGTATTTTTCTTCTAAATCTCTGTAACAGTCATTGGTTATAATGATTTTTTATCACATGAAATGCCATCAAGTCCAAATACCTATTGGTTGAATACAGATTTATGGATAAAAAAATAATCAATAATGATAATAAAATTCTTTCTACAAAACTTCACTTTGTGACCCATAAAATAATGCTATGATTTATGCATTTGTTGGTCCCAAATTTATGGTAGTTTTTTCACTAATAATGATTATCTGATTCCACATAAAGAAATCTATTTTGTGACATAGAATACTGCCAGGGTAAGACTGTATGTTGGTGGAAGACAAAGGCATTGAAATGTAGCCAAATGTTTACACTATTTCCTGGATTGGCTACTGCTATTTCCTCTTCACTGTTTTCCCAAAGGAATTCTACCCAGAATCTTGCAGCTTGACTCACTACACATAACCCTTCCCAGCATTTCACTTCCACCTTTACTCTTTCCAATGGCTTGCAGTACAACATCACATCATATTACTCATAATCTCCCTCAGTTAGATTTTCAGTTTATATTTTAGAAAGTTTGGCTACATAACCTTGAAGGCACACCACAAGATTGTCAAGAGACAGCTACAGAGAACTTTCAGAGTACAGATTTAAGGAGTGATATCTATACATCAAACTGGGTTTTACAGCTTTTTCATTTTGGCAGAAAAAAAATTACATGCCATACAGTTTTACACATATTATATATCCATTACAAGCTAAAGCTGATATTTTTTGAACTATCTTCAGGCAAAGTCAAACTTACCTTTCCTGCTTTTACACCACTCTAGGTCAGGATAGAATTTGTGGAAAGAAAAGGCTGGCACTGCTTTGCACGTGTGCCCTGGAAAAGCTAAGTCACCACTGGCAGGCACCTATTTAACAGTTCAGTAACATACAGCATTTTCCAAGTACTATATATGTGGCCCTGTGAACTAATATGTAACAGTTGTATTTGCTGATTCTCATAACCTGTACAATATGTCAAATGTATATGTCTGTACTAGTTTCATATTTATGCTAAAGATTCCGCCCAAAGGCACAAGCAAATTCTGTATCACAATAAGAGATACTTAATCCATTCAGGTATGCAGTAGATAGTGAAACTACTTGAAAAGTGACTTCCTAAATATTCAAGAGCATTTAGATTTACTACAGAATGGAAGCTTTCCTCTAGAATTTCCCTCTCAGTGCAATAACAATTTCAAGCTTCTTAGAGGAAAAAAAAACATCAATTATCTGTGTTGCACCAGGTGGTGATGGCTTATTGCAATTCCAGTAAGAAAGGCACTCAGCCTATGTAAAGTTCTCTTAAAATGCTATTTATTGGAGCTAAGACTATAAAGAAGAAGAAGATAGGATCAATAACCTTCTGTCCCTTCAGAGGCTGGGAATCCTGAGCTGTGTGGAATTGAAAAGGATCCCAGCACTCTGTGCAGATCCTATCCATGGAAGGTTACCTCAGTTTGAGCTCTTACAGGATTTTCTTACATCCAAAACAACTCTATACATCATTTATACTGATAAATTCAGCATTTTATACTGAATAAAAAGGACGTTCACTTGCTGGGAACTTGCTGAAGTTTCAGATAAAAGCAAGGACAGGCAAGTGGTGTCAACCAGGAGCTGCCTGGAAGGCACTTTGTTAAAATCACCTGGCCAAGTTGATCCTGTAGCCAAGGGACGTGGGCAGTGCAGCACAGGCCTGCCTTAGCTGGGTCATATATGGATTTCTACCTCCTCTGTGTACAATGGTCTTCCAGTCAGGATCAGCATCCAGCATTTCAGTGGGATGTAAATTCTTTAGAGTTAATGCAGTTTAAATTAGAGGGCTGTAAGAAAATCCAGTTAAATTGCATACCTGTCAGCACCACGGTGTGTTCTCCACCACAAGCAACCTTAGTAACCTTTTCCATAATTCCCAGTACAGGCTGTGGGACTCTATTGTTCTTCAGCTGCTCAGGGAATAATCCCAATTTTCCATTCACAGGTTCTCCAAAAGTATAGAGCTCACCATCTCCTGTGAAAATACAGAACAGAGCATGGTTTGCAGCACACACTCAAGAGCAAGGATGGGTTGTCAAGACTGCTGCAGACATAAATAATAAGGACAGAAAAGTGTATGAATATTACAGGATAGCTGAATACATTTGTGTAATGCCCAAACAGCTGAGAAAAGCACTCTGCTTTGATGGCACACAAAGGTGCTAGATTTTAGTCCCCTCCAAATTCAGAATCACAATATTTAGCCTGCAAGGAATATAGCCACTGGAAAAACAAAACCATATACATCCTGCTTCTGAGAGGTGGTAATTCCCTCTGTAATCAGTATTTAAGTCAACTGAATTTGCTTGTAAGAATTTAGCTGAAACAGAAAATAATTTTGCATCGAATTTTGATGGAAAATCAACCTGCTCAAGCAAGGTCATCCCTGAGCACATGGCACAGGATTGTGTCTAGGCATTTCTGGAATATCTCCAGTGAGGGAGACTCCACACCCTCTCTGGAAATCAGTTCCAGTGCTCAGCCTCTGCACAGGAAAGAAATTCTTCCTCATGTTCAGGAACTTCCTGGCCATCAGTTCCTGCCTGTTCCTCCTGTCCCATTGCTGGCACCAGGGAGCAGAGCCTGGTCCATGCCCTGAGCCCTCCCTGCAGACACTGACACACAGGGGTGAGGGCCCCTCTCAGCCTCATCTTCTCAAGACTTTCTTATATTCTTCTACACCTCTTTTCTAAGAATTTTTTGCAGTCATTTCAATCTGTCTGTGCTTCTTAAGAACCAGAAAATTACCTCAGCTGCAAAAAAGTGTATTTCATTTCATTTCAAACCTATAGACTGGGTTCAGGCTTCTCTGTTCAGTTTCATTTCCTGTTTTAATTCTGATTTTGTTCTTATATCTACGTGCAGAAATACTCTGAACAGGCTAATACTTTGCTGTTTTTTGCATCAGCATCAATTTTCTCTTCTAAAACAGTAGTGCAATTAAAAAGATAAAAATCAACTCCAATGTGAGTTTTTCTGTAACCAAAACATTCTGCTGACAAAAAGAGGTTTTAATAAGCATTCTAAGTGGAAACAAAGAAAGAAAAAAGAAAAAAAAAACAACAACAAAAAGGATCCTGTATTTTTTGGAAGGTGAATATTTTTTCAATACTTAGATCAGCCATATATTTCTAAAAACAAGTTTAAAAAAACCCCCAAAGCACTTGGGAGATAACTACTTATGCAGTTCTCTTTGAAGAGACCAGCAGTTCTTTTTAAACACTATTGCACTGAAAAAATTAATCCAATCACTATCTAATTAAGAGGATTAAAGATTCAAATGGCCAAGCCTCCCAAACTAATCAAGTTTATTACATTTTTTCCACTTAATAATCCGGCTAACAAAGATAAAACCATTTACCAAAGCAATTTTTGAATGCATTACACATCCCTTTTAGGCAAATAGTGGTCAAAAAATTATGAAAAATAGCAATCAAGCATAAGCAGAAACCAGTCAAACCCAGATAAATTTTGAGTGCAGGATATGTGCAGTTAATCTGCATGCTGAGGACATGATGTACAGTGTAGTACACCTGAATTTTAAGGACAGTCTGTTCACAACAAAACCTGGTTATTTAATTTTTTCCTCTCATATGAGTCACACTGTCACATGTTGAACTTTCCCTAATGTGGCACATTTTCTGTATCACTAAACTTAAAAGCACAGAAGCATATCAAGAAAACGGACAAGTGAATGGAAAGTGTCCCTCAAAGGGAAATGTGTGTTTGAGAGTAGAATAGAGACCTGGCTGGTGGAAATGAGGAAAAAATGAGTGGACAAAAGAACTGGATAACTCTGAGACTTCTTGAAAAAATGAAGAAGAAAAAGAAAAGAAATATTTATTAAGACCAAATTGTTTCAAACTGTCTCAAACACTGAAATTCAGAGCATGGAAGTGTTTGTGGGATGAATGATTATTAAACCAGTCCTTCAAAATAATGACAAAATACATTTAAAAAGAGAATTCAAGGAACCTGTAAAGCTCTCTATAAAAAGACATCTTCTCAGTAAGAATGCATCTTGACCTTGATTACAGTTACAATTCAGGCAGGGGAAACACTAGAAGGTGTCTAATATATTAAATTCCTTTCTGTCTCCACAAATCTAACTCTGCTGTAGAACCCAGAGCAGTGGTGAGATACATCAGCTTCTCCTGCTCTCCATCTCCTGCAGTGGACAAATGAACTGTATATGCTTGCTGAGCTTAATGCTTCCTGAAAAATTGTCCCCTCCTGAGTGTGTGATCAAAGGCAAGACAAGTAAAGATCTGTGTAAGTGTCTAAAATGGTTGCTACACCCTCCCAGGAGTTTATTTCTCTGCTGATTTGCCTGAGACATAACCCAAATACTGGGATACAACGTTTAAAGCCTGCAAAAAGGGAGGAAGGGAAACACACTGGGAAAAAAATCCTAAAGAGAGCTGGAAGTTATTGACTAAGAACTTCTTTTCAGTGGAACTCTGATGAATGCAAAGGAAAGGGAAAGGGAGCAAACAATCATCTTGCAAATATGAACTGAGTAATCAGACTAGTTCTTAATTTGCATATGGAATTGAGTTAGCCATTGCCTGGGCATGTGCCTAGTCTACATTTCAGAAGTGGGTTTTTTTATTAAAATATTCAGGATTTGTACTGTTTTTCTATTCTACAACCACTTTGGCATCAGTGGACTCCACGTGTACCTGGCAGAATACAGGTGACACACGTTCAGCAGTTAAACTTTTGTCTGCAAAGAAAGCCTTCTAGAAAGCAGAAGGAAGAAGAAGGGTGACATCATCTTTTTGGAACTATAAGAGGCATAGCTCTTGGCTTTATAGCAGTTAAACACCTTAAAGGTAAAAACCTACTAAAAAAATCTTCTAAAACCTAGTAAAGTCAAAGAAATAAGAACTTTAGTTTAAAAAGAAAAAAAAAAAGCTGGAATCCATGCTTCACCACTTTTTTATTTAATACTCTCTTATTAATGAACATCCTGCCCTGGAGAGGGCACTCTGTGTCCATACTATGTTTTCTAGTTGCCTCATGAGCCACCTTTTGCTTTTAACCCAGATAAACCCGTTTAAACCCGTTTCCAACACGTTTTTCAGCCAGTACACACCTTATGTCAAACATAAACATATTAAGAAAGGGAACCATATGGTGCCATGCTCATCAGTTCAGTCTGACAGCAGTCAGACTTTACCAAGTCTTAAATCCTGCAAGTGTGTTACACTATTAAAGATAGTGAATTGTTTGATACCTAAAAATCAAAATGTGGTAATTCTATAGTATTCTAATAACTGATAAGTAACACATCCCGTGACTATGGTATACTCAGAATAAATGCACAAAGCTAATTTTTAAACCCTGTATGGATACATACTGACAGTAGTGCAACAGAAAATCGATTCTGCAAAAGTACTTGTAGGCCCAATACTAAATTTTTACAGTAGCTGAAGTATCAGTCAAATAAAACTGTTGGCATGGGGCCACAGGAAAGTAATAAAAAAATTATGCTTTCATCACAAAGAAGGCCATGTGTGTGTCAGTAGCTTCAGTGACATAGACTGACCCCAATTCATGCAGGACTTGCAGATATTAAGGTTGAAAATTAAGATTTTCCATCTTATACTCAGGCCTGTTTAAGTAGTAACAGGTTCAACAACTGTTCATTTTCACAAGTGATAACCAGTTCATTCTTCCTATAAATATTTTAAGAAGCTCCATTTTTCTTAACCAGGTACAAGCCTAAGCCTTTTTTCTTATCCCCTTTCATTAAAAGTTTGCACTTCCTTAGGGCACTTGGCACACACTGCTCTCTCTTTACTCTTAGATGTTTGTCCTCAACTCTCCTACTAATGAGAATTTTTGTGACATCCTGCTGCACTCCTGGACCTTCAGCTCTTGGCTTGAAGGCAGGAATACACACATTAGTACTACATCCTTGAAGCAAGTATCATTTTTCCCCCCCATTTATTCTGAGTCCAGGAACCTGTATTTTTCCTAACAGGTGCTGAGGTCCTGATCAGTCCCAGGCACTTAATTAATTTACTATGGGAAAGCATTTGCAATAAAAGTTGCACAGTACCAGCATAACACCTAATTAATATTTGTCCACCATAGCAAGCTCTCATTCTGTTAACAGCATGTTCTCACAGAGCAATATAGATATTGTATGTAGAAAAGTAACATTTATCAAGTAATCTGGGAAGGGTATCTGATGGAATAGCTCCTGGGTACCCATTAAAAGCTTTACAATCAAAACTATTGATCCTCTGAAATCTTTAATTACTCTAAGGGGAGCAAACAGTAAAGTTTAATAATGTAAATCTATATGGCTGAGAGGAATTCATAGCTGCTCATACATAATGCCATCAATAGTGGCTGATAATTCATCCATACTGGCATTATTAAAAGATGACTGGAATCTTCCCTTTGGACACCAACAGAGAGTTGGGAAGAGAAGGAGAAAGCAATAGGGAGGTGGTTTGGTTTGGAGATCAGACAACAGCTCACTGTAGCATTGCTTCTCCTCATATCATATACTGCCAGTTTAACAGACTTCAAAACTTAAATTTTAAGACCACACAACAAACTTGGATAACAATCTTTTACTTCTAACAAGATTAATTTTTTCTCATAACATAGCAACTCAGTTCAATATTGATGTTTCTAGAGAAGATTAAGTTTATTATTTGGTCATAAAAAAATAACCTCAAAAACAAGTTGGATTTTTGAATTCAGCATTTTAATCCACAATATATGCAATAACCTTTATGAAAACAAACTGTGATGAGATCAAGTTTCAAACAACTATTTGAAAACTACTGTCTTCTCTCCACTAACCTCTACTGCCATTCTCTTACCTGTGATCAAGGCAGAATGATAATATCCACAGGATACAAAGGAAACAGGTTTTCCAATATCCACTTTACAGGGGACACTGACAGAGGCTTCACTGGCCAGGCCAATCTGGCCTTCTGAGTTATCACCCCACACAAAGAGCTGCCCATCCTCTAAAATGAAGACATGGATTGTTAATAGATTTAAAACAAAAACTAATAAAAAATTAATCATTTATTGAAGAGTATTTCAGAAACTCTGTATAGGATACTACTGAATGTCATGATCTCAAGGATATAAAATGATAATTTAGCATAATGTAGAAAAGGAGTTGGAAATAAGAGGGTTTCCTTAAGCTTTTCAAAAGTGACCCAGAAGACTTACACATCAACTAGCATTAGGGCATAAATACTAACAGAAAAAGTACTATGTAAAAAACATTCCTTCAGAAAGAGGAAGACTGGGTGAGACCAATTCAGTTGCTGGAGTTCAACATGAAAATATTGCAGTGAATTTAAGGCATCTTCTCATTTTTAGGTTCAAGTCACCCCTTTCTCATTCTTCCAAACTTATTTTCTGTTCTGACTTTGGTAGTCATCCCACTTATTCATCTTTCAGTTCTCCTCACAGCTGGTTATATTGACAAGTTTCATTTTGCTTTCCTTAAACTACGACTGTAGGTGTTCCACGTTTATTAAGAACAGCTTCTATTGAAACAAAGACCAACGGCAACAGTAAAAAAAAACACAAAAAAGCCATAAAAAAGGCAGTGAAACAACATGGAAAGTCTCTGGATTCTTCCAGAAGAGATAAGATCTTCTCTATGTGTATTTCTTATTGGTGAGAAATAAGCTGTGAATAAAAAAGTACCACCTACAGTGCTACTGAGGTGGTGTTAGGAGCTAAAATAATTCAAAATTGACTTAAAAATCTGAAAATCTCAGGAGAATACCAGCAGTTGGAATAAAAAACTAAAAAACCAAACGAGCAGGCTAGCATCTCTCTCAAGTTCTGAAATTACAGCCTCATTAGCTTACCCTAAACAGGTACAGAAAAAACTGCTTTACAGCAAGACTTGAAAATTGCATTACAGGGTAATAAAGGACCACTCATCCAGTGACTGGGAGTATTGCAACTGTGTGGATTTCAGCATGTTGTGACACATAATTGGTATAATTCTGCCACCTGAGAAATAGGAGAGGCTCAGCCTCTCCCAGAATTAGTAAGAAACGACACTTACAAGCTGTGTAGCCTGTACCAATGGACCACAACAGTTGCAGTAACAAGTGGAATTAGAGATGCTTAGTTGTCATAGCATTCATGTTCTCTAGCTGCTTTCCCTGGAAATAAACTGAAGATTTTTTTTTTCCATTTTGAGGGTATTCACATTGTCCCTCCTCTGTAAGTATTTCTACTAAACTTTCACGAAAACTCTAAGTCAATGAGACACACACCCCTTAAGAGACTGTTAAAATAGGCAATTGGCTGCCAAAAAATGATTGTGGCTACCAAGAAAAAAAGACAGTGAGGGTAGAAAATGCACTCACATATGCAGACAGAATGCTGGATTAAAGGTTCTCCTGGAACCAGGTTGGACACACATAAATAGATTTTATTTGCAGTTGTTCTCACCAGTTACTGCTGCTGAGGTGTATGATCCAGCTGATAGTTGCTTGATCTTGTGCTGGTTGGTAAAAAAACTAATTAAATGAAACGTGGTCCTTTCCTCTGTGTCACCTAATCCCAACTGGCCTTCACTGTTACCTCCAGCAGCATAAACATTTCCTTTTTCTGCATACAGAAAAGCACAGGTAATGCACAGAAAGAAGAAACCAGAGCAAGTAATTTAATATTCAATGGAAAAAACATCACAAAAACATTAGAGTCTATTGCCCTGAAACACCCTCCAGTTGAAGTTAGCAGTTTCTGTTGCAGCTACCAAGGTTTTCCCGCATGCACTTGGAGCGGAACTTCCTAAAGGCCTTACATGTATTTAGACTGCACTTCCCACTATTCTGGAGACTGATGTAAAAATAAATGTGATTGGAAGTTCTGCAAGAGCTGTGAGAAAATGGCTACCAGTGGCCCTGGCAGCCAGGAGCAGCTCCTTCCACAAATAATGTATATTTCGAGATGAAACAGGAGGAAAAGGGTGAATGATGCCACACACAAGAAAAAGTGAAGCTGGATTAGTATGTAAATTAAAGAAACTAATAACTGGATAGTTTTGAGTACTGTGAATGAGATATATTTTTACTTAGTTTTTTATTAGAAATATTTTACTTATTTTAATATTTAAATAACTTCTGATTTAATTAGACAGAGGTTTTTTTAGAGTCTTGGATTTAATGCTCATGACAGATATCTTCAACTTTAGAGAACTTAAAGATTTATATTTTTAATTTTAGTGTGTTTCACATCTAAAATGCTCATCTATGAAGAAACAGATACAGTCTATTATTAACACAAACCCAGACAGAAATGTGATAAATAAACTGACATAAAATTTATAAATGGCCACAAATTATCTACCCAGTGTGTACACCAAAGGTGACTAATATTTACCCTGTGCAGTCTTGCATACTGGATTGTTATTAATATGCTCTATTTTATTCTAACAATCTTATTTACAGTGTTCAGGGTCTCCACATATATAAACCTCCCAAAAATCAAACAATCCTCTTTACAACATTACTGAAAGCTAAAGGATTTCAACCACAAACATGGCTATTCCATTACATAAACTATAGAAGCATGACAAGAATCCTCATAAATTCTTTGTATACTGTGTCACTACAAATTTATTTTTAAGCTTAAATTTACAATTTATTTATTTATAGCTTAATAAAGCAACTTGTCATTGAAATAGCAGATTATGCTGTATAACCAAAAAAGCAACAAAATTTGAAGACTTGAAAACATTCAGTTCTACCATATTTATTCAAATATATAACTTCACACTAATAAAGATTATTTATCAAAGGTAAATATGAGTACAGATGTATATAAAAATAACAATATATATTTACAAGGCTTAAAGGAAATGTCCATAATTGTTAACCATACCTCAAATGCCAGCAAGAAATTTTTCTGTATGTCTATTACTAGGATAACATTAGTTCATAAATGCATTGGCTCAGAATAAATCAAGTAATTCTAAAAAATACCAAATTCTAAGAACTGGATGTCAAACTCCTAAGCTTTAGCAGCCCTATTTTCCTTTATTTTTCCTTTCTAAACACTTCTGGGTTCCCTAATGTAATTTTGCATGAAAGCAAAGGAAGAAATGTATCTTGAATGTGTATGAAATAGAGGTTACATACCTGTGTAAACTAGCGTGTGGTTTCTTCCACAAACAGCAAGTTTTGGTTTTTCTGGTTTTAAAGCTATGAATTAAAACCAAAGAGAAAGGAAAGTTACAACCAAGATGATAGTTGGTTCAACACCAAAATGTTCTATGCTCTAGAGGGAGCTCTGATTTCTTCTTTTCACATTTTTACCAACAGAATTATTACAAGATTCACTGACCATTTGAGTCGTTGCACATGACTTATCAAATCAGTATTCCCCCAAGATAAGAAAATAGGTCAGACCTTAAAAACTTAAACACTCAAGTTAACTTGATGATGGCTACTTCATCCCAATGCCACAATCCCTGGAATTTACCATTTACAAGATATGCCTCGAAGAATATATTAAATTGCAGGGTAAAATTAATAATTTAAGCTGTCTTCAGTTTTCAATAACAGTACTATTCTTAGTTCCCTCTTAAGACTTTTCCCACTATTGTAAATTTTTTAAAACCATACTATTCCTTTGTCTTACCATCCCTACCACCCTTCATATTGTGCTCACATCCCTTTGCTGCTCTGTTCTGATCACTTCCTGATCATTGACCTCAATTGCCAAGGCAGCCCTACCTGGACTAATGCCCACATTTTCTGTATGTGCATTTTTGCTGAGTTGCCACCAATGAGAGTGCCATGGCATGCACTTCTCTGCAGTCTGGTCACTTTGAAAGACTGGGAATGTATGTGAGGGGAGTCAGGAGTTATTTTGGTGGAAAAGAGAGAATACAGAGGTTACTCTTCTCCTATGACAAGTGCAGTCCATTTCAGAAATAGAGAGGAAAAATATCTCACTGACTTTTCCATCCTTGCTCCAGTTACTGTTCATTGTCAACAAATTCTCTTCTCTCAGTCCATGTACCCTATACAATGCTCTAAACCAGGATTATTTTTACATAATAAATCTTTAATTGCTTTTCCACTGCACTAGCCCATAACAAAGCCAACAGCAATCATCCCTTTCACAAACCCTTTTTCAGCCCTTCCAGATCAACTTTCATCAGCTCTTTAACATCCAGATTAAGGTCCCTTCTATCAAGTCACCAAAAAAATCAATCAATTTAACTAACTTAATCAATCAATCAGCTGCCCCGCTGGTCTGCCACACAGACACAAACCTAATTTGTCCAAATTCAGGTTCCTGCCTCTTCTATCCAACACCTACCAGTACCATCAGACTGGAACCATAACATCTCCAATGGTGGCTTCTTCCTACAGTCTTTATATCCCAACACTCTACAACTTCAGAGGTGATCATGATCAGCTCTTCAGAAGCTTATGATCCCTAAACTTCCTCCCACCTAGGCTAACCAATTGTATGTTGTGAGGCATGCTATATTTACAGTGTTGCTGATTTTTCACAACCAATTTCATTAATCTCTAGCCAAGTCCCAGAAAATATTTTCTCAGAAAACATGCAGACATAAGCATTTGGTTCCAAGGAGAAACTGAAAAGTGTCCTGGCAACTCCATTCCCAAAGCCAAGTGATGACCAAAGGCCTGTGAAAAAGGCTCCAGGAGTTCCTTCTGCTGTCTACTGCCAAGAGAAAAAAGACACCCCCCCTTGCGACTTTTTCAATGGATGCCAGGTCTGGTTTGAATTGTTGTCATCTTCTCTTCATCTTTTATTCTCCATTGCAATTTGACAGCAAACCCAAAACTTGGAACCAAATCTATTTAAGCCAAGGCAAGAATCAATCTCTCACATGGCTGACAGAAGATGTGTACCTGAGAGTAGCTGCATTCTCAATCTGAAGAGAGATGGAGGCAGGAGCAAATAAAGGACAGTAGAATAAACTAAATCAGGAAGAACAGAGTTTGAACAAGCAGGATAATTTGTTTTTAACAATAAGATAACAGATCGATCTGCTGGCAGAAGGAGTGAAGATAAACATTTAATAGTGAAAAGAAATGTGTTAATGGGATAGATCTGACTTGACATAAGTAAAGGGATGGGGAAAAGTATTGACTTAGCTTTGTTTGACAAGATAAAAACAGCCAGGAAAGATCACGAAGATCACAGTGCAATGAAAACATATTTTCCAACACGTAGGAATTTATTTTACTGAGTCATAAAAATGTATTAACATTTAAGCCCCCTTGGGCATTTCTGATACTTGTTAAAAATGTAGCAGTACTTGTGAAAAGTTTCAGACAGTTTTTTTTTTCATTTACAAAGTTGCCAAGAAAATAGTGACACAGAGGTTGCACAATGCTATTGGAACTCTGGTTTCTAACACATAGACAATGCAGAGACCAAGCATCTGATTATTGTCTGCAGTAAAAAATGAAGATGTGGTTTGTCACAGGCAAATACTACATAAAGTCAGAGCCCTCAAAAATGACAGGATTCTATGTATCTGAATTAATCCTCAGATGCAAAAGGACTCAGAATATGAAGTAATGGAAAAACAATAAGGGATCCCTTTGAGCTGCCTTCATTATCTTGTGCAGTAATGTGCACACGTGATGAATAAAGAATCAGTTAGTTTGGAATTGCATCCTATGAAGTACCTTTTTGGAAGGGTTGCCTTTCAAAAAGAAAAAAGAAAAAAAAGAAAAGAAAGAAAGAAAAGAAAAGAAAAAAGAAGAAAAAAAGTAAAGAAAAAAGAAAAAAAAAAGAAAACAGGAAAAAAAGAAAAAAAACCAAGAAAAATCACACAAACCTTTAACACATGTTGGTTTGCTGACAGTGCTCTTTGATCCCAGTCCTAACTGGCCCCAGTCGTTACTGCCAAACATGTAGAGTTTCCCTTTCCCTGAAAAAAAAATCACAGACAGAATCCATACAAGTGTTTAAGTATCTCATTCAAGACAAGATGGTCATTCACCCACAATGAACTTATTACTTCCTTTTTAATGTCAGGTTTAAGTTTAGGCAATTCAATGTATAAGTGTAAACAATAATTAATATCCTTGTGATTTTGTAGTTCAAAAATAGTAACTGTATTGTTTAAGTAAAAAATCCCCAGCCAGGAGAAGAAACATCCTCATCTTTAATTACAGCACAGATGAAGTGCTCTTCAGAGAACAAGATGTTGTAGTCTTGGGCAGCCCTGCAGTTCAGAAACCACAGTATCTATAAGCCCCCTTATAAAAAATAACAGCACATCTAACTGAGCACCCACATCTTTTACCCCAAAGACACAAATGAATAATGCAGCTATTTGACAAATTCAAGTAAAGGTTTGTAATATTTGGCTTATTTGACTGTTTAGGGTGGGAGATTTCTTTTACTGCTAAAGGTCTTCTCTTAAAATGATTTACAAATATGCATTTCTATCAAACATAGTTTCTGATAGATTTTCACAAACTGTATTAATTTTTTATTCTGCATATAAAGACTGAATGCATAAATCTACCATGCAGTCAGAAAGTTTTGAAAATCTAAATGCAAACATTAGGTTACAAATGTTCAACAGGGACAATGCTAGAATCACCCTTCAGAAATTCCTATGATGTGTCATTGGACTTGCTTGTTTGACCATTGCAAACAATGAACTGTTATAATTCTGAACATTAAGTGCTTTTTCTGAGGATGCTATAAGAACAGATGAGAATTTTGTCATCTGGGATGAAAATCAGCCAAAACTGACTACTGACAATACCTTAAAATGAACATGTTTAATTTCATTTTTTTTAAACTATCACATCCTGTAAAGCTGTAAAGTTCCCACTGAAAAATAAAACCCTTGTTCCAACAGAAATCTTTGCAAAACAATAGAAACTGATTTATCAAAAAACACCCCGTAACAAAACAACATCCTCTTTTCAAAACCACACCCTTTTACAACAACTAAAAGGACTTTGTTTACTTCTGAAGGTCTGCAGAGCTTTGTGCATTAGACTCCATCATGATGTTGTCACCCTAAACAGAAATTTGGTCATAGAGCTTGTCATCCTCATCATCTACAATTATCAATAACCACAGTCCATAATAGCAATTCCATATAATGATGCCAAAATAATATGGCTGTTCCTAGTGAAGGTTCTGATTGTGATTAACAGAGACTTTGAAATATAATATTGCAATGTTTTAAATGTTATGAAAAAACCCCTATTCTAATAAAAATATCCATTCATTTTATTCAATATAACCACATAGTTAAAAAGAAAAAAATCACACCAAACTTAACTATAACTGGTATCTAAAATCCCAATCAAACTGTTAGATTTTACAATTCTTGGCACGTGGGACTATGTGTCAATATTATGTCTTTCCAAGAAAGCTGGAGGGGAAGAAAGACAGAGGTCAAGTTCATGCTCACAGTGTTCTACTAACAGCATTTATATCTCCATCCTAATTTTGAAAATGCAATCATGTCAAACACATGCAGAGCTGTCCCTGACAGCAAACACACCTTAACAGAAAGGATTTTTATCAGCAAATGACATCTATCCTATATTGGTATGGCTTCCTTGTATCCTTGCTTTACACTTTCCAACTGCTTTCCTAAGACAGCAGTACTTCTGTGGGAGTATGATGCCAAGCTGCCCTAATTCAATTTAAGCACATTCTCTTTTATCCATGCAAAATTCAAACAAGGTCATGCTTTTCATCCTATAATCTGCTGGGTTTTATATCAGTCTTTAAATTCTCAGGCATTGCTTTGTAAGTCAAGAAGCTTAATAGATGAGAAGAATTTTTTCACATTCTTTTACAACTGAGTGACAGCCGTTTAGAATTTCACGTTTCCTAGGAGTATAACAGAAAATAAAAAATCTGGGAAGCAGTTAATTTAGAAAGAGAATGAGAATTAACAGGCAGTACTGAGGAACCTAAACAAATGCCTGTAATGAAGCAGTGTTTCTTGGTCCATACTGCAAATCAAGTTTCAGAAGAGACAAGATTCAGTCTAAGCTGGCCAAGAAATCCAATATAATTTTACATGCAAAAGACACAATTTTCATAACTGCATACTGAGATATCCCAGCCATCACACAGATGCACTGAATCCAACAGCAGACAAATAGGCAAGGATCAAATTTCAAAATTTCATAAACTCAAATTGCTCTTGGGTTTTTGCTTCTACTTTGGTGCTGCCGCCCAGACTGTGGCCACCTGCCAGGTGGAATGGCTGGCACAAGACAGGTCCAGCAGAGTAAGACTGTGACTCTGGGCAGGAGGGAAACAACAGGATATAATGGAAACACCTGCTCAGACTGTTTTGGTGATGAAAACACATTTCCAACAGCAGTCTCCACCTTTATCCTCATGCAAAACTGGAGTATTTCTTCCAAGTATGTGTTCATTGGCAGGTACACCAGCAGATGTTTCACCAACAGCAATTCAGGACTACCAGGGAAGACACAAGACACTTCCATGTGCAGCAACCGAAGTTTTGTGGGACACTTTAGTAAGAGATTGTTTCCCACCTCATTTCTCATGAATAGTTGCTATCACAACTGTGATTCCTGGCAACCCCATCAGTCATGTGCACTTCTGGTTCATGAAGTGCTTTTAAAGGCATCCCTTGGGCAGCTGGGAAACACCAGCTGAAATCCCATCTGCTTTGTCATAGCAGGCAGCCAAGTACTCTAATCACCTATGTTTAAAGGTACATTTTATATATTTCCCCTTTTTCTTTTTAACTTATATGAGTGTGGGAGAGAAAAAATGGTGAGGCAATGTACAGACCTTGAATTTTTACTACAAGGTCCTTCTGAAAACTGTATCTGAATAAAACATAAAGGGTAGTATTTTGTACAGAGTAGCAAATGCCAAGGCACCATGATTGTTTTTTTAAATTACTTTTATTTGAGCTATTTAGTGAATAAATTATGTTAACAGTTGATTTTAAACTCATATAGAAGTCAAATAGATCCCAGGGAAATAGGAGTGGCATGAGTTTTGTTAGACAAGTCATGATATTCTCAGAAACTTTATTGGGCAACAAGAACAGTCATGCTTAGGACATTTGGCATCACACAAGCAAAACCAGCACAGTACATTGCTTGCTAATATAAATCAACACAAATGTGTACTAATCTTTCTCATCCTCCTCTTGCAGTTCATGCAAAAGATACTGTGTCATATTCCGATGACCTACTGGTAAGCAGAAAGAATAGTGGTGACAAAATACTGGTGACAAAACACCTGGAGAGATTCCAAGGTCTCTTTGTTGACTGTTTAATGCCTTACAAAACTGAAATCATGAGTGTATTATCTTCTTGTGGTTCCATATGCACCTCTTTTCACTCCCACTTTTACAACTGATCCTTCTTTCTTTCCTTCTGCCTTCTTGTGCTGGGGGCTTCAATTCTCTCCAGAACACTGAGTTCAGAAAGGGTGTCTTCATGCATCAGCATTTTCCCCCTTGTGAACAGGATCAGTCTCTTTGATTAAATGTGGTTAAGCTGCCTAGGATACTCTAATCAAGGCAAATAAACAATAAAACAGCTGTTAACTTTAAGAGTTTTGTAGGAAAGAAAACTTAATAAACAGGCATTAGAAGGAGATTCTTAAAAGTATGCATATTCATACTTCACACCAGCTCCCATGAGGATGAATGAATTGCCTTCCAAAGCCTGCAGTTATAGAAGATGCAGGAAGTGGACTATCAGTATTCTTGGGCCAAAAAATACAGAAATGAGGCAAGAACCATTATGCAACATATTACAAGTGATGCTGGAATATATATTGCTCATAACTGCATTAAAGACCTAAAGAAGACCACTGCTTAAAAAAATTCCTGCTTGGACATTGTAGTCAAGGTGGTGCCAATGGTAGACAGCAAAAGAATAAAGAAACACAAATTTCAATACCAAACTTCCTTCCTGGAGAAGAAAACATTTCTTCAACTAGCTCAGCAAGCCATCTCAAAGTCAGCAAGTAACTATCACTGGTCCCTTCAAGTCCAACATGCAGCCACAGCATGTAAATGAAATTTTGGACTCTTAATTCCTGACCTAGAAAGGCAAAGGATGGAGTGTTTTATATTTAGTTTGCACTTGTCTTTATAAAAATCATATGGGATATTGATGCTGGATTAGATGAAAGAAGTATTTGAAAGGTTCTGAATATGTTGTTTAAATGCTAAATTTCAGTTCTTGTACATTTTCTTCCTTAGTATTCAGTCAGGATTTGATGCTAGATGCAGCCATCTCTCCTGCCCAAATCCAGCATTAAGGAATGATTTGTATCTGTTTGGGTGATTGTTTTACTTACGATTGTTGAGCCATGGTAAGTGTAAAATTGATATATTTCTAAATTTTAATCTACCTCATATTCCCACTCTCCCATACAAATATAACTCCCACTCCCTCTTTCAAGGTGTGGAAAAAAAAAACGGACAGGGGAAATTTTGTGATCTGTAAATAAAGACTGAAAGTAAAATGAAGCATGCATTAACACACACCTGCTTGAGATATTCTCCTTCCTCAGTGATGTTTGTCTTTTATCTCTTCCAGGTCAGGTTCAGCTGAAGAAGCTCCTGGTTTCCCACAAGGTCTGTACCCTTCTCAGTAAACTCATTATCAGCATGCACTGCTGGAGCATTTATTCCAGGTGTTATTGCAGCTCAGGGTCATTCTCAAGGACTTAATTCCATTGTATCATCCAACTCCACCTAACTGCAGAAATGTGAGGTGCACATGGGCATGCACTGGTGTGAAGAACAAATGAGGGAGAAGAGCTTTTTCTTTCCCTTCTTCACTTTTTTGTACGACTCTTGAAGCTCCTCTACCTTTGCTTGTTGTTGATCCACACTTTACACTCACTTTTGCCTGTACTTTACAATGACCCAGAAAACTTTTTGCTACCAGAGAAGTCTTTTTCTCATGCCTGTACATTTCCTTGGCTGCAAAAGCTTTGAGGAAATAAAGATCTGATCATCTAGAAGCCTCCCTGGTGATGTACCTGCCCAACAGCTAAGGCAAGCTACAGAAACACTTCTGAAACAAGCTGCATATACTAAAATAATGGACAGAAGGGGAAATTGTACAGAAATGGTGCTGCATGAAGATCTCTGCAAGATGACTCCTCCAAAAGCTTTATCTAAGTGGTCACTATTACAGTGATGTGGGAATTAGGGGATTGTTGCTGATTGGGGTTAACAGTGCTGGCCCAGGCACTTGCTGGGAGGCAATTTAAATTGACTGGTTTAAATACAGAACTATGCCCGTGCTATTTCAAGCTGGGTGTGGGCATATAAAAGCATATGTAAAAAGAAAATGCAAAAGGAAAATGCCACAGTGCCCCAGGTTACATCTGGATTAATTTAATGCAAGAGGTAATTTAATATTATTGGTTCAATCCAAGAAAAGTGTCAAGCTTTGTTCAAAATAAACTATTAATGTATAATTCATCCTCTGTGAAGTTAGGCTTGAAAAATTCATGGTGTAATTTCACCTCAGGGTGTTCTGCAGCCCATGAAATCTATAGTCTTTTTTATCCTGGCTATAGTTCTTTCTTAACTTGGAATAGTTCTTTCTAAAAATTCAGCATCTTCAATGTTGCTTGTGAAGACTGCAAGAAACCCTCAGGAAATTATTTAATAAGCAATGACCAATTGGATATTGATGAGCAGTAACTACATTCCAATTTAAAAAGTCATGAAAATACATATATATTTTTTTCAACAACCAAGTCTTATTATCTGTCAGCAGTTGATTGTCAATATTATCATCACACATGCTTATCCACAGAAGAGCAGTCCCTTCCATGTAAAATAAAATTAACAAATTCTTTAATGAGTATTGTTTCCATCATTTCAAAGAAAAGAAAAAAACATTAATAATGCTCCTTCTATGATACTGGAGTTTCTTTGAATGCTTTTTCCAGTTATTTCTGATTTTTGTAGGATTTTGTGAAATCATTTATTGAGTTGCTCTTTCAAGGGTTATTTTCATCTGACAGTTAACAGTAATTCCAAGCTTCATTTGAGAGACACAATTGTATTTGTTGTTTCAAGGAGATTTCTAGTGAACTTATGGTGTTCAGCAGTTACTGTTACTTCCATGATACAATATATGTAACAAACTAAACATTGTCAGATTCATGAGAAACATTCATCCTGAATTAAATTACACTTAGTTTAAATCCTGTCATACACTCAATTATTACAAACTTCCACCAGTTCTTGTCCTGTGGAAATCTTGAGTGACCTCACACTAACTCCAAAGGCATCCAACAGTTCCTACAAAGCTCCTCTCTCCCCAGCCTCAATTAATGTAATTACCTCAGGATACAAGTAAGATTCCTGACTTTCAAAGGTCTCCAAATACACCACCTTTTATCATATAGGACAGTTTCCCTACAAGAAAGACATTGAGGAGCTGGAATAAGTCCACAGAAGGGTCTGGAGCACAAGTCCTGTCAGGGAAGCTGTGGGAGAAAAGAGGGCTCAGAGAAGACCTTATCACCCACCCTACAACTCCCTGAAAGGAGATTGTAGCCAGGTAGGAGTTGGCCCCTTCTCCCAGGTGACAAGCAAGAGGATGAGAGGAAATGGCCTCAAGCTGTACCAGGGAAGATTTAGACCAGAGATTGGGAAAAAATTCTGCATGCCACAGGGAAGTGACTGAGTCACCCATCCCTGGAGGTGTTTAAAAGATGTATAGATGTGGCACTTGGGGACATGGTTTAGTGGCGACCTTGGCAGTGTTGGGTTAATGGTTGGACTTGATAATCTTAAAGGTCTCTTCCAACCTAAACAATTCTGATTTTATATCCCCCATTTCCAATACTGACCTGTAATAATAGCTGTATGTTCATCTCCACATGATATAAGTACAGGCTTGTCATTTTTGAACCAGAACTTGCTAGGAATATCTTCTGCAAATTTGCTTTTCCCAAATGTGAAAACAGCACCTGATTCTGAAACACAAAAGGATCATGTCAATTTCAGTGAAAGCAAATTTTGCCTCACATATTTTGAAATAGACATGTTCTATCAATTCAGTGGCACATTTTATTTTCTTCTCTTTCTCTTCTTTCTTCTCTCAGCCTTCAAAACATGGGCTGGCAAAACTCTCATTTCACCTGAACAGGAGGAAGAACTTCTTTCCTGTGTGAGTGGCACAGCACTGGAACAGGCTGCCCAGAGCAGCTGTGGAGTCCCCATCTCTGGAGATATTCAAATCCTGCCTGGACACAACCCTGTGCAACCTCCTGTGGGTGAACCTGCTTTATCAAGGGGGTTAAACTAGATGGTCTCCAGAGGTTTCTTCCAAACCCAACCATTCTGTGATTCAGTGATAAGACCATGCTCTAAAAAAATCCAAACAAAACCATCACAAAATAAAGTCCAAGTAGCTGTTCAGGCTTTGTAGTCTGCCTGGTTTTCTCAATACTTCACACTTTCAAAAGTGTTAGCAACATTGTTTCAAAACACAGAACTTTAACTATTTGTTCAGCTTTTGGTTAGGCATGTGGTTTGACAGAAAATGCTAATTCTACAGGAAAATAAATGACCTTACAAGTTAAATAATTTGTCAAAATCCTTGCAGACAATGTCACCTCAGATATAAAAGCTCAATTAGACCTCCTATTTTAAAATATCAATAAACATAGATTTTTTAAAAAACAAAACCAAGAATAAACAAACCTTTTCCTTGTAAATTTTGTTAGCATGCAACAAACATTAGAAAATACAATAACAGTAGACCATTTCTGAAAATTACATTGAGACATCTTAGTGCATTTACTTTCAATGAAAACAATCTCATCAACAATATGCATTCCAGCTCCAAAACCTAAAAATTCTTTCTTAAACTGTTTATTTGATTTTCATTTAAAGTAATTATTTCATGCAAAAGCTTCCCCTATTTCCAAAGATGTTATTTTATTCATTAGATGGAGCAAACATGTATAAATTGTACTTATTACCTCACTAGACATCTTTTTTCACTTTCAGTTACTCAACAAGCTTTGTGCAAACTCAAGCCTTTTTAAAGAAAGAGTTGAGTTTTTCCTTATTTTACCTAGACACACCTACAACTACAGAGAGGCTAAACAGCATCTGAAAACTCTGTTTTAAGTTTTTGTCTCCAGCCAAACAGCCATGCACTTCTGAACTTTCTTAGTGATTTCTTCAGCACACAG
>JANPWX010000110.1:171263-240566 GCA_024734555.1 Trochalopteron elliotii
GGTACGAGGGGTGAGGGCACGGGATAACGGGATCGGCTGTGCTGGGCAGGGGAACGGCCGGGTACGAGGGGTGAGGGCACGGCATCACAGGATCAGCTGCGCTGGAAAGGAGCTCTGGGATCACCGGGTACAACCTACGGCCAGCGCCACCGTGGCACTCAATGCCACATCCAGCCTTTCCTTAAACACCTCCAGGGACGGTGGCTCCATCACTTCCCTGGGCGGTCGGCGATGGGACGGCACCGGGCCCGGCACAGCACCCAGAGCTCCCGGGGAAAGGTATAAAATCGGCCCCCACAGTGCCCAGGCGGTGACCCTGAGGACCCGGGACCTCTTGTTGGCCCGATCAATACTGGGCCCAGGACTGATGATCTCCTTTTCTCTCTCTTCCCATTTTTTTTTTTTAATAATTCTTTTATTTCTCTTGCTACTAGGAGATAAGAAGCTAAATTATACCAATTTATATGCCATGTGTATAATTTACTAATAAAACTTTGTAAGGCTTTTTTGGACCTTCTGGCATTTGCTGTTCCTTTTGAACTGCAGGCATCTGTAAATCTTGGCCACTCCCTTCCTCTTAGGTGACACTTGCTCACAGGAGCTTGCTATGAAATTGGTCCATGTGGGAGTTGGGATCAGCAGCCTCTGTACAGGGGTGTGGTGGATTGGCCTTCACTGGACACAAGATGCCCACCAAGCCACTTCATTTCTACCCCTTCTCAGGTGGACAGGGGAGGGAAAATAAGACAGGAAGCACAGGCTGAGAGTAGGCAGTTTACTAAAGCAAAAATGAAAGGTTGCATGCACAAAAGCAAAGCAAAAAACCAAAGATTTTTTTCTCTTCTTCCCATCAGCAAGTGATATCCAGCCAATTACCAGGAAGCAGGACTTAAGCAGCTCATCTTTTCTCCAGAAGGCACATATTGTAAAATAATGAATGTTCCTCCTTCCTCCTCCTGTCCTTAGCTTTTATATCTGAGCTGGCATCATATGATATAAAATATCCCTTTGGTTAATTTGGGTAAGCTGTCCTTTCTGTGTCCCCTCCCAAGATCTTGTCCACCCCCAACCTACTGATGGGGGGTGGCCAGTTGGAGAGACAGCATTGATGCTGTGCCAGTGCTGCTCAGCAGTACACAAAAATCTTGTGGTATCAACACCTTTCTGGCTACTAATGGAGAGCTCAGCACTGTGAGGGCTTCTCTGAGAAAATGAACTCCATCTCAGCCAGACCTGGGACAAGGTGTGACCTGACAAAGAGGCATTGGCACTGTCCCCTCCCTGTGAGGCTGCAGGATGGGACTGGAGGCCTTGGCCCCTCAAACACATTTGCTTTGTCTGCTGCCTTTTCTCCTGGGTGTCACTGACACAAGCTCAGCCTCCAGGGGTTGAGCTTGAAGGTCATGGGAGTTATCTGCCAGAGGACAACCAAGAGGAATACTATGGCCTGGCTTTCTTTTCTTTCTTCCCTTTCTTCTCTTTCTTACCTTTATTTTCTTTTTTGTCTTTCTCCTCTTTCTTCTCTTGCTTCTTTTTCTTCTCTTTCTCCTCTTTCTTCTTTTTCTCCTCTTTCTTCTTTATCTTTCTTCTCTTTCTTTTCTTTCTTCTCTTTCTTTTCTTTCTTCTCTTTCTTCTTTATCTTTCCTCTCTTTCTTTTCTTTCTTCTCTTTCTTTTCTTTCTTCTTTCTTCTCTTCCACTCCCTTACTATTAATTTCTCTTGGATTTTACTTCTGTTTGACACTTCCCCTGGCAACTGATTTATTTCCCAAGCATCTCAGGGGTCCTGAACAAATCCCACCAGGAGCTATCACCCTGCATGACTTTTTCACAACTGTGTGTCTTTCCCAGAGAGTCAAACTTTTTCTCTGTATGTTTTAATTAAAAGTTCCTTGCATTGTAATTTCAACGTATCACCCTCTCTTACAGATGTGCCATCAGCTTGATTTACACTAGTGCGTCTCTCCTTACAGGGAGGAGGAAATGAGAAAGTAATGGTCATATTTCAAAACCACCTACAGTGCAGGTGGCATAAAATCTTATCTGACAATTATATTTGAAGGTAGAAACCTAAATGAAATCACTTTAATATTTAGCAGTTGACCTACTTCAGATGATACAGCAAGCAGTTTAGCCTAAGGAGGTAGGCAGGCTGCAGTATTTCACTTTCTGGGCCCCACACTGTTTAACACTACCACAGCATAATTGAAAACTTGGGGGGAAAAAAGAAAAGAAAAGAAAAGAAAAGAAAAGAAAAGAAAAGAAAAGAAAGAAAAGAAACAAAAAATCCAGGAAAATGTAGATTTCTTTAATGCAGACTACTTCATTATTGTCAGGGCCCCAAAAGCATGAAGAAGTCTTTATGCCCTGCCCAATTCCATACCCATGGGCCCAGAACCCTCATTTTGGTTCAGCTCAGGGCCAACAGTCCCTGCCTGAGCTGTGCTAGAGCCCCCGTGGCCACAGTCCCTCCCTAGGGGGGCCACCCTGCTCATGCTGATCCTGCAAGTCTTCTTTTGCCTTTTTCTATCAGCACATGCTCCTGTACAAATATTTAACTTGAAATAGCTGTGAAATAGTATTGACACAGGTATGATGTGACATGATGAGCCAACCCAGAAGAACACAAACTTCTGTGCACCACTGTGAGTGGTGCAATGGGCCCTGGGAGGAATCTCTGTATCTGTAGGGTTTGACCAAAGAAAAGGTTCAGGGTCACTCCCAAGCTGGCCCAGCCCTGGCTGGAACAATCAAAACAAGGATCTTGGTTCTTGGTTTTCCCTCATTCACACGGCAGCACAGCTCACCCTCTGCTTCTACACCTTCCTTACTCGTAAATTTATTTGTGGGTTAAGAGAACTCTTAATGCAAACAGAAGATGCTGTTTAATGGGAGGAATTTCATCAGCATTGCAAAACTAGCAGGGACCAGCAAGCAGCTGCTGCGACAGTTTTGGTGAGCTTATCCTTAAATTTTATCTGGTGTGTGGTGTTTGGTCAGAAACCTGGAGTCAAAAGCAGCAGAATCCCATGAGTGTTTTAGAGAAAGGCTCTGGGGGGGTTTTCCCTGCAATTTTACTGTCCTTTTACCTCACAAGGCAGCAAGCTCTGTGACTTCAGGAGACTGGAGGATTATCTGCTTTTAGTGTTTGTGGAATACCATTATTTTGTTCTGTGGGATTTAGCAGCGAAGTCAGGAAGGAATGTTTATTCTTGAGGTCAGTGTGTGCTGCAGGTACTGTAACCAGTAAATAACTATCTGAAGAAAGTACAGGTAATCTTTCTGCATTTAGATGTATATTGTGGCCAGTTTGGGAGGGGATTTCTCTCCTTGAAGCTGCAGGGTGAATCTCTGCCTCATTATTCTGTGTCTCTATATACCCTGGAGGCATGCAGGAAAAGCATGATGTGGTGGGAGATTCAAAGTCAAGCAGGCTGTGACCTGGCTTTAGATTCTTTCTGCACCCACACAACTGCACCTCTCCTCCCATGATTGCAGAAAATTATGACAGTGTTTCAATAAGCTGCTTTTCAGGTTGGTCACATCTCAAAAATCAGGTTAAAATTTTAGAGCTGAAACTTAATTCCATGTTTTCTCATGGTTTTAGGTCAGGTTCAATAAGAATAGAATTAACACTTGTTACATAGCTGGTGATTTGTTCTAGAAAACAATATGCAGAATTTTCACATTCACAGGAATCCTAATATGCAGTAAGTAATTTTTGTTTATAATTTCTACATTATGTCAGATGAAAACCAAATGTTTTCCAAGTTCTATGATTTATTTGCTGCAGTTTTGAAGCAGTCCTAAAGGTTGGGTGGTAATTTTTTAATGAATTTTGGATTTTTACTGCATCCAATTGGGAAATTTCTGCAGTTAACAGAGGTGATGGAAAAGCAAGTTTGGAAAACAACTGTAGTAAAGCTGGTTTTCCAAGGAAGTCTTCCAATTTGTTAAGTTCCACACACAGCATTGTTATTTTTGGGGTTTTTTTAACATTATAGCATAACACTGGCATAGGTTATCACCACTGTCTGTGAGTATTACCAGCTAAGCACACTGTGTTTGATACTGCAGAATAACCTAATGTCTGTGAGTCTGTGCTGATAGTCCAAAGTTATGCTGCCCCTGCTCAGAAAGGAAGAAGCCAAAACTGCTTGACCTTGCAGTTCTGCCTGTTACATTTTAACTTTAGTATGTTGTCTCATGCTCCTTCTCTGGAATTAATTTTTCCATTTCTGCCCTTCTTTCAGATATGGATAACAGGGAAGGGAGCAAATTTCTTGGAGGTCATAGCAATAAAACAGGATCTTCAAGAGGTCAGGAGCAGATCTCTAGTCCAGCTTGCTGCTTGCAGCCTGTCAAGCACCACATGAGAGCAGCTATGCCTTTGCTTAGCTGCATCTTGAAAATACTTAAGGATGGGAATTCTAAATCCTCTCTGGATAACCAGTTTAAGTGCTTCACTATCTGTCATTGGAGAAATTAGTGGTGAATATTTCTCAGTTCACTTCTCAATCATGCCAGATGGTGAAACAAGACCAATGAACAGAAGCTGTTGTTTGGCAAATTGAGATTAGATAATCTCTAAATCCCTGGAAGGAATTGCAGGCTGAAATGAGAAAAACAAGGAGCAGCCCCAAAGCTGTTCTGGAAACAAGGAGGCAAAGGAGAGGAGGGAACAGCAAGCAGTTGCATAGATTTGAAAGCAGGACAAGTTTGTTTTTTTCCCCACAAGCATGTTAAAAAAGCAAAACCCTGTTCTGAAAACTTAAAGTAATTAAAGAAGTCCCAGTTATAAGACTATTTTCCTTCAGAATATACACAATGAAAATTAAAGCCAATCCAATCCTGTGTTTATAAACTAAGTGTCTTGGTATTCAAGAGTGGATTTCAGTAGCTTATTTTGGTGGGCTGTTTTTCATGGTGTGGTAGAAACTACCTGACCCATGAATACTTCCATTTTCTTCTTCCCTCTGCTTTGGGCTGGGAATGTGCTTGAAAATATCCAGCAGACAAACATTTGCTGTCTGCTCTGGGAGCCCACACGGCTCCAGGACCTTGTCACCTGCACCTCCACAGCTCCCTTGTGAGGCACAGCAGAAGCAGCACCCCAGGAGCCTCAGTAATTCCCCTCTGTGATCCATGGCACACACTGCAATGGTCTGAAATTCCAGTTTCCAGCAAGGAAAAGATGTTCCTGCCCTTGAAGGCAGAGCCCTGGAAGGGCTGAAACCCAAGTGGAGCAAGATCTCACAATGACATTTCATGACCAGCCTTCATAACTTCATCAAGGGTTGTTTTGGCACATGGACTGGGAAAAATGGTTTGGTGAGGCTCTTTGGCTGAGCTGCCACAGGTACAGATGGGCAGTATGATAGAAACAGAGCAGGCAAAGAAAGGCAGAAGAGAAAGGAGGACACAAAGAGCACTAAGCTGAGAAGGTGCCACTCTGAAAAGGAATGGGAGAGAAATAAAGATTTTGGAAAGCTCTGAAATGGCTTAAACCTAAGTGGAACAAGACTCCCGAGGGAACAGACCTCATCCCTGGCCTGCAGCTGCACATGGAGCCTCTGCCCACAATCCCTGGCTGCATCCATCTGCCCAGTGGTTTGTGCCCCGCATAGGCCACCCTCCAAAGCCAGGGCTCTGCAGTGTGGGGCTCAGGCTGTCATGTGGGACTGTGTCCAAAGCCTCACAGAGGTATATCTGGGCATATTTTCCTAGCTGTGGACTTCAGGGCTTGGCAATTAGCAGGCGCTGCATCTTAGCTGGTCTCAATGGTGAGCTAAAGGGAAATATAAAACACAAATACAATTAGAAATAGAAAAGCATTAGTTGCACTCAGTCCACGTCTTTGCACTGCTTTGGTCTCCATTTCATTAGATCAGTCTAAAAATGTTGACTTTAAATAAAAAGACAGGTTTAGCTCATACCCATCAAAGCCTTAGCAAGACTACATTGTGGGTTGTTTAGTGCTAAGGAGGGCTGTAACTACAGAACCAGAGAAAGGGCTGAACTGCCACACTTCTCTGTTAATCTTCAGCCTGTGAAACATGGGGTTTTACAAGACTTTCATTAAGATGCCTCATCTAAGCCAGAGGAAATTTGATCGTGTAACTTCTGTGGGTGATTATCAACATCCAATTTCATGTGATTCTGAAATCCTAAATCTGGACGGAGGCCAGAACACACTGAATAAACACCACATGTCCAGAATGTCTCTTGTGGGGTACAGTAAGGCTGTTTTGTTGGGGTTTTTTACCCTTTCCTCCAGTGTAATGAAGTTATTTCATACACTTTTATAGAAATGACACCTTTTATGAGAGTGGGGTTGGAAGGAGGTAAGTGTCTACTCATCCATAAAGCACAAAGTAGGGAGAAACAGCACCGAGATCCATTTCTGTTATTCTATCCCCTGAAAGGGCAGCTTTGGGGTCTACACATAAATCATATTACCAGGTTCTGAATGGCTTTATTTGACAGGCAGCATGCAGTTGCCATATGGATCTCAGAAGACAGAAGATAATACATCTAATATACATTTTATGATACAATTTGAAATATTGTTACAGTGGCCATCAATACAGCGCATAGTCTATCAGGATGATCTAGCTGGGT
Organism: Trochalopteron elliotii; assembly: GCA_024734555.1. Classification (NCBI taxonomy): domain Eukaryota; kingdom Metazoa; phylum Chordata; class Aves; order Passeriformes; family Leiothrichidae; genus Trochalopteron; species Trochalopteron elliotii. The sequence continues at coordinate 177,883 of JANPWX010000110.1, forward strand.
CATATGAGAGGAGTTGGAAATATTTCGGGTGCTCGCTCACTGGCTTTAGCACATGTACAATTTAGCATTGAATGGCAAAAAAATACACTTTTTTTCTCTTTTGACACAGGTATGGGACACCAGCTCAAATGAATGTTCATATGAAAGGTCGGGACCTCCTTACTTTGCAGAACTACACAGCTGATGAACTGAAGTATTTGCTGTGGATGGCATCAGATTTGAAACAAAGGATAAAGCACAAAGGAGAGGTAAAATGGTTTAACTGTCATTTAGGTCCCTTAGATGTTGAAATAAATACTGTTCTGAAGGGCATTGTGAAAAAGCCTTTCAGATGTCTTCTCCTAAACAAAGTCTTCTGAGCTCTTAAATACTGTAAATCTTGTGCTACAAATCAAAGAGCCTTCCTGTAAAGTGTCCAGAGATATTCTTTAAACACTTCAGAGGATTTTGTGAGTGGAAAAGTTAAACAGGTTTGTGCAGCTAACTCCCTGTTGTCAGCTAACCCCATCCATCCACACACGGTGTACATGCAGCACTAAATGTAGGAAATGGCAGACACTTCCCTGCCTGGGATTACATTAGTATCTGAATTCTCCTTAATGCTGGCTCAAATTGAGTGCCAAAATGCAGTTGCTTTTGAGCCTAGAATTACTTCTTTGTAATTTCTTTCTTTAACCTTTCCACTGCTAATGAATTTATTGCAGGGCAGGAGAACAAAACCACAGGAAAAAACACCCACTTTTGCAACTTTTCTACTGGTGAATTTAAATGTGCAAGAAGTATTTCATACTTTAAAGTGTATAATGATTATAAAACTGAAATACCTTCATTTTTCGTGTTTCAGTATTTGCCTTTGATGCAAGGCAAATCTTTGGCCATGATTTTTGAGAAGAGAAGCACAAGAACAAGATTATCTACAGAAACAGGTAGGTCTGAGCAATGGCACAGTAAGACTTTATATGAAATTGTATACATTGAGCATGTACTGAAAAACACTGCATAATTTTGCATTTAGCAATTTCTGCTCAGGAGAAACCTAAACTTTGAAAGCAAAAATAAGAAAAGAATGGTGGCTATTTGTGTTTCACCTTGCATATTAATTTCACAAGCACATGGCTTTGTTCACTGAAATTTTGTCAAAATCTTCCAAAACATGGTAGATCAGAAATAAAGTAACAGGCAGAATTAAGCATTTCTGATGTAAGCTCCCAGCTGTACTGGCAAGATGTACATTTCCTAACATCTACTTCAGGAAGCATCACAAATTTAATTTTGTACAAGCTCTAATAAATATTTTTCTAATGTAATATGCATTACCATTGTTACATTTCAAAGTATGTTTTTAGGCTGGGAATCACAGTAATGCCTTGATATAAATTCGTGGGGGAAATTAACATGATTACCTACAGGGAAAGATAACTTGATGGAGACCCAAAGGCATTAGCCTAATAATATCAGGCACTGGAACATTTTTTCTTTTAGGTCACAGTCCTGCAAATGCTGAAATGTACATATGGTGTCTTTATTTACATGGTAGTTGTTCTGAATTCAATGGTACTGCTGAAATAAATCACTCATCAGTCAAACATTCATAGCAAGAAGTAACTCTGAACTGGTGGTGCATCAAGGAAGAACGTGCTCTTCTCTCATTTAAGTTGACCCAGCATCCCTCATTTCCCCCAGTGAAGGAACAGGAAACCTGTTGAGTATTCACATTTCTTTACAAGCTGTAAGAGAGAAGGTAAAAATAATGGAAGGAAGAAGCAGATACATTAACTCCAAGCATTTCTGAATTTGCCTTTGTATTGTCTGGCACAGCCATTTGCCTGCTGATCCTGCTGTTTAAGCAGACTTGTTGCTGCTTTCTGTTTTCTCCAGATAATGAGGACTTACTTACGTGCATTCCCCCTCTGTGAAGACCACCCACCTCTTAATTCCTGAGTTTTCAGTCCAGTTTCTTGTTGCCTGCCATTCTGGTATATGGCCAGATAATGAATTCTCTGGATCTGTTTATCCTTCATTCTTCTGTTTTCTGAGGGAAACACTGCTTAGTCCTTGGCTTTTGAAGGCTTATGGAAGGGGGAAGCTCAGGAAAGTTCAAGTGAATTAACTTAAGGATTGGAGTTAATGCACAGAAATTCATCCAAGGGAGAATTAAGCTCCAGTGAAATAAAACAAATTTATTTCTAAGTGAGAGCTTCCACAAGGGAGTTTAATGCACTTTAGCTTCTGTGCATTAACTTCACACCTTCAGTTAATTGCTCTTAAGTCTGTTAAGCCTAAGACTTTGCTTCAAAGGCAGACTCAAGTATTTTCTGTCCACAAAAACTCTATATATTTCAGCTGCTTTTCTCACATATATTATTCCCTCTTTGGAAATTCTAACTCAAAATAAATGTGAGACCACGTGTGTTCCTTTTAGCTAAACAAGATAATTTAATACCAATTTTCTAATGTCTAATGAAAATGGACAATTGCAGTGGATTGAAGTGTTTATTTATAAAGTTCCTGAGTCATCTCCAATAGCACTTCCCAAGAGCTGCTCCTTCAATAACTTGGGGGAGGTCACTTGTAGGGCAAGGTCCTTGGGATGAGATTAATCTAAACAAACTTTATAACTCTCAGGAACAGCTAAATCAGTGGATTTCATTATAGAGTAGAGGCTTGGAAAGCACAAAAGTTTGTTGGGACATATTAACACCATGGAAGTCTTTTCAGAATTCCTATTATCTCTGTGCCTATAAAGAACAACATTATTGAAAAATAATAAAACAGAATGGTTAAAGTTGGAAGTAATCTCTGAAGATCATCTGGTCCAATACCCTGCTCAAGCAGGGTCTTCTAGAGCCAGTTGTCCAGGACCACATCCAGAAGGTTTTGAATATCTCCGAGGATGAAGATTCCATAAACTTTTGTGGCTACCTATGCCATTGCTCAATCAGCTTTTCTGTAAATAGAATTTACTGTTCAGATGGATCTTCCCAGTTTGAGCCCATTGCACTACTGAAAAACACCTGGTTCCATCTTCTTTGTCTCCTACCTTCAGGTGTTCATATACATTAGCAATATTCCCCCTGAGCCTTCTGTTCTCTAGGCTGTGTTGTCCCAGCTCTCTCAGCTTTTCTTCTCATATGAGCTATGCTTCAGCCCCTCAGCCATCTTTGTGACCCTTTGAACATGAACATACCAACTGCATCCAATGTTTGTCATACTGAGGACCCCAAATCCAGATTCTCAAGGTTTGGTCTCACCAGTGTAATATAAAGATGAAGGATCACCTCCCTCCACCTCCTGGCAGTATTTGTCTGGTGCAGTCCAGGACACCATTCCCCACCCTTTCTGGAAAGGTGCACACACTGCTGGATCATGTTCAATTTGCTGTCCACCAGGACCCCCAAGTCCTTTTCTGCCAAGCTGATTCCCAGCTGGGAGGCCCCCATGATGTCCTGGGACATGGGGCTGTTCTTCCTCAGGTGCAGGACTTTGCATCTCTCCTTGCTGAACCTCATGGGGCTCCTGTCAGACCATTTTTCCAGCCTGTCAAGATCCCTCTGGACAGCAGCATGACCCTGTGATGTACCAGCCACTCCTCCCAGTTTTGTGTCATCAGCAGATTTGCTGAAGCCACACTTGGCCATTGAGACCCTTAACACAGGTGCTAAACAGGACTGGACACAAATGGACCCCTAGGGTACCACTGGTCACTGGCCTACAACTGGACTTTGTGCTGGTGTTCACCACTCTCAGGTCTGGCCATTTGATCAATTCTGAACCCATCCCAGGCTCTGCTCATCCAGCCCAGGCATCCACAGCTTGGCTGGGAGGATCTCATGGGACACACTGTCAATGGACACAATGAAGTCCAGGCAGAAAAACCCACTGCCCTCCCCTCCTCTACCATAGAATCATAGAGGTTGATCAAGCTGCTCCAGCATGACTTCCTCTTGGTGAAGCCATGCTGACTACTCCTATTTTCTTGTCCTTAATCTGCCTAGAAATGGTTTCCAGGATTAGCTGCTTCATCACTTTCCCATGGATTGAGGAGAGGCAGCATAGCCTGTATTCTCTGTGTCTTCCTTCTTGCCCTTCTTTAACTTAGGGGTGACATTTTTGCATTTGTCCCAGTTGTCCAGATCAATTGAAGAGTATCAAAACATTAATTTATTATGCTTTGTAATAGATCAGTTGATATTTAAGGTTTTCCAACATCCTGTTTTATTCTAATGACATTGCAACAGTACTGAATAACATACCATTCCTTGGGATATAATTCATTGCCTCTTTAATCTTGTTCTAATGTCTATTTCTGAAACCCATATAATTTTACCATTTCTAAGATAAGTTGTGATGTTGTAAGTTTAATGCAGAACTAGAAGTAACTTCCATAGAATAGCAGCAAAGTAAATCCAGTTCTGTGAGCCTAGTAGATTTATTTCTATCACTGGCTATTTTATTGGAAAATGTGACATATCTGCTATTACATTGGAAAATGTCACCTCTTCACAGTGAGAATCCCATACCCATTCTGCATAAAATCTTATGTAGTTTTTGAAAACAGAACTATTTACATGGTCGTATATTACTTGTAAAATAAACATTCTCAGGCATGGCACAAAGGTGAATGCCCTGTTTTTGTTATAGCTTTGGTGTAAAATATTCTGATTGTCACTGCTGCTCTTAAAATACACAGCTGCAGTTATGTTTTAGTGAATAAATCATAAATAAATCCAACCATTTCACAGATGCTGAAGGCAGACAATATTTCACAGGGTGGAAATGGAGGGGAAGCAGTGCAGGTAGGAAAGTCCAGCCTACCTTCTCTTGTTGTGCACTGGAATATATAAGATCTTAACAGCCTTGCAGGGATTCCGTGCCACTGGCTTTAGTGGAATTACTCCCAACTCACTCCTCCTACACAGTGGGGTGGGAGGAACATGATGGCCATGCCTGAAGACTGCTACACAGAGTCACAGAAATAATTGCATCATAGCATATGAACTAATGTAGTGGGGATGGTGTTACGTGGCAGGGGTACAGGGTCTGTTTTCTGTTGGAGTGGCTAAGTATTATTTCGTTTGGCCTCATTACAGAGTGCCCAAATGCACTCTTAGTTTACTCTCCACTTAAAAGGGTAGCTTAAAAATAACTTTCAAAGCCTGCTTATCGGTTTTTAGCTTCTGCTTTAGGTATATTCTGTAATTGCTGCCTAGGAGAGTTCTTTGTTATCAGTCTAAATGGAGAAATACTTCCTATTTTTTAAGTCTGGGCAGGCAATGGGGAAATTAATAAATGCAAATCCATATGTCTCGAAATTCTGAAAAAGATCCTTCTTTTGAGTCGGAGAAGAAGACTGTGTCTTTCTCCTGGAGATAGCCCCAGGATTGTGTAGCCAGCCTGTGAACTACAGGATTCATTTTGGCTCCCTTGCCCCATGCAGCAGGGACAGCCTGGGATGAAGATTTCACTAATTTCATGTCTGAAAGTCTGCATGGAGGGTCAATAATGTGCCACAGCTTGAGGCCTGAAACTGTGTATTTTGAAAACTAACAGTAGTGAGAATTGTGGACACGAGGTAATAATCTATTCTGGATTTGCAGTATGAACATTTAGTAGTTTATTGAAGATATCATGATTCATACAAATATTTAGCATGTGGCCTTGGATATGACCAGGTTGTGACAACAAAGAGGATTAGATCTCCCAGTTTAACACAGCACTCCAATGTTTATTTGCTGAATTGGTGCCTGCATATCTTCAAAATCATCATTTTTTTTCGCTTTCTACTGGTAGTCTGGATGAAAGAATCTGAAAAAGATTCTGTCTCTGCAACTATATACAAAGCTAAAGCACAGAGCTCCTGTATTTCCAGATGGAAAGTTTTGGATGGAAATATGTTCCCAGGCCCTGCACAGATGGCCAGTTCATGAGCAGAAAGCCCAACACATCAGGGCTCTGCTATGTACACAGACTCCAGGTGGCAGCTCTGACTGGGCTGTCTGACGTCTGGCAATTCTAAATAAATGTTGAGATTCCCATTTTTTTACCTGGGCATCATTTATAGAAAACAGAATATGTCCATTGGAGCCTGCCTGGACTGTGACTCATCTACCAAAATGTATGGATTTAGAATCCTAAAATGCAGAGCTGCTGTATTGTGTGGAACTTTCAGAAATAAATCAGTGACATAATTGTATATGACTCCAAAAAAATCCACAATAATTTGGGAAGGAAAAGTCACTTCCAATGGCGGTTCATCCTTGAGGTCTTTACATAAAAATTTGCACTGAATAAACAGGCTGTAATGTGTAGTTTGTATACACTGTTCTCTAAATGTAGTGTTTGTGTCTGAGCTGCAGAGGGTAGGTGAAAAAAGTAATAGAATAAATGGTGCTTCATTCTTAAAAGTTTGCTGTGTCTGACTTGCAATATTGTTGAGATTTGGAGCAATCCTTAATGAAAACAACAAGCAATTTAAAAAAGCCCAGTCAATAAAATGAGTGTTCACTGGCTAGGGGAGCAGAAATTTGCCCTTTAGGTGGGACCTGGAACATGATTACTTTTAATCTGACACTTAAGAGAATTGAGGCAGTCCAAAGACAATGATTTGCCAGTATTTTGGTTTTATCTATTGTATTTTAAACTCCAGAGGCTGGCTGAGCTGATGCAAAGCAGAAGACTTCACCTCAACCCTGCTGTCCACAGGAGATGGCTGTTGATAAGGGTTGCTCTGTATAAGGAGCTCAGCTGGGGGGCCCAGACCTGCTGCCTGCCCCTGTTGGTTTTATCTGTGAAAGGTTTCAGTGTTCAGTCCTGGTTTAATCCTCTTTTAAAAAGTAGCTGTGAGACAAAATTTTTGATCTATGGCAGACCTGTACAACCACCGTACTGAAGCTGCAGTGCTGAATCTGGCAGCAGTGCCATCTGATGGATACAGCCAGCCTGAGCAGCTTTTGACCTTTCCTTCTAATTTTTTTTTCTTCCTTTTCCACTTCTTTTTTTCTCTCTCTTTTTAAATTTTTGTTTCTAATAGCACGAAATTCATCAGCATCTCCAAGACATCAGAGTTTGGTAAACAAAGTGGGGGTGTCCACTCTTCTGTGCTGTATGCAGCCTTTCCCTTCCTGGCAGTATAAATATAAAGGTGTAGAGGTGGGCTTCTTTCTAGATTTTTGTCACAATAAAAGACTCGTGCCCCCATAGTGTTGTCTCAACAAGGCTGGTTTGTCCGCACTAAGATTCTGTGGAAATTTCCTCCATCAGAAATGCTAGTGACAGGACAGGATCTGCCTGCAAGAAAATTCTGTACTGGAAGGGAGTTGTTCTTATCATACAGAAAGTGCCTTACAGGGCCATGAACAGCCCAGTTCAAATCCTACACTTGGTAACTCCCCAGCTGTGGGACCCTGTGTCCCATGCTAAGCTTGTGCTAAACCATCTGTGACAGTTCATAAAACAGTCCCATCCTCCCAATGTGTGGCCATGAGGGACTTTACACTCAGATTCAGCAGAAAGAGGCTTCAGATTTAAACCAGGCAAAGGGAGAGAGACTCAGATGTTGGTGAAAAGATGTTTTCTTCCCTGTCTGTGTTGTATGGTTGTGGTAACTTTCTACTGGTGGTGCAATTAAAATAAAGCAGCAGAGAACCTGAGAGTTGCCCTTAACATGTAATTTGTCTTTATCCAAAACACTGTTCAGACACCTTTGAAGTTCCCCAAAGTGTTTTGTATTCTTAAATGATGCTCGAGTCTTTCCACCGTTTCCTGCTCAGGAATGAATATTACATTTCATACTTAATCCATTCTGTTCTTTGGACCTCCTTGCAAATTCCTAACTATTGCAGGATAGAGGGATGCTGGCAGGGCCTGAGACCTTTCCTTTTCTCTCGCTCACATTATCATTTTTAAGGCACTTGACCATTTGAGACCAAATTCAAGTTTGTTGCAGTGTATGAGGAGGCTTAGGGTTTTCTATCTGAGTGACTTTACATGAAAGGCAATGTTGATCCTTGCAAGGATGTGGAAATACACCAGGTGAATCAAATGGCCCTTCTAGGATGGAAAGTCCCATGGAGTAGAAATGCAACATGATGAATGGATTACCTGGCTCTTAACAGGGAGCAGCAGTGATGCTTGTGGCCTTGGACCTTGAATGACTTGAATGTTCCTGTGATCACAGATCAGAACTCATAGCTAAGGATTTCAGTGAGGCGTGCATTTGTGTGGGTTTATTCCAAAGCATATTTGGAATATGTGTCAAATGCTAATCATGTGTCAAATGCTAATCATTTTAACTGTTGCATGTCCTGCTGAGTTCTACTTTTGTTTTTGTAAATGTATTTTATATCAAAAAGATTTTGAATCTTGGCTGTAAATATGAGGTGATGGTGTTTAATTTCTTTTTTTTAAAAAATTTTCCTCACTGAAGGATTTGCTCTCCTTGGAGGACATCCTTCCTTCCTTACAACACAAGATATACATCTGGGAACTAATGAGAGTCTCACAGATACAGCAAGGTTGGTAAAATATCATTTGATTGATCACTGTATTTGGTAATTGATTGGGCTGACACCTGTCTTGCAGAATTTTGGAAGCTGGTATTTTCTTTCTGGAAAATGTCAGAAGGTAGTCCAAATTTCTTAAATATTTACAGATCAACTCACAGAATCTGTAGCTCAGTAAACCTTTATTCCATCCTCTCAAGCTATCCTACACTTCCCATACTGAGACTTATTTTGGCATATAGAGTGTTAATTAGGGTTACATTTACAAATGGAACAATTTTATGAACCTCAGTAGTCATGTAATTCCACTGATGACAACACATGTATTCTCAACAAGACTCAAACCTTCTGGTTCTGTTGCTCTTGGAGCAAAATCAAAAAGCAAAGACATAATTTATGTTAGTTAGGCCAGCTGCTGATGGGCCTTAACCAGCTGTAGCAGTGTCCCTGCAGTGACAGGGTGGCACTGAGGGCCTTTCTGATCCCCCTATTTCAGCAGCACCAAAGTGGACCAACCTTTTGCAGCCAGTCTCAGATTTCCTGCACTCACTGTCAGGACTGCTGTGGAGGCTGGGCTGTGGCTCCCTTCTCTTACTGGCATCCCTGGAAGATCTCAGTCATGTCCAGTCCCACATGCACGCAGGGATGGGTAGCAGCCTGTCTCCATTGCTGTGGCAGGGAGGACCTGAGCTCAGAATTTTCTGCAGTGGACTGCCTGTGATGTTGCAGAAAGCTGGCAGATCATGTTTTGCAGGTGCTCCTGCTGTTTTCCATAGCACTCCAGCTATTTAAGCTTCATCCAGCCTTAGCATCATCCTCCTTCCTAGCAGCCCTTTTGCAGCCTGAGGTCGATTCAGGCAGGCCCAGCTGTTGGAAGGTTAGCAGTGTCTGAGTGGTCCTTTTTGTTCTGGTGAAAGATGTGCAGTGTCAAGCTCATCAGGCTCAATTCAAAATGTGCAATCAGGCAGATGAGTTCCATTGCCTCTGCTGAATACCACAGTTCTCAAGCAGTGGGAGAGACTGTTTGAGAACTGTGTTGCTGTTCTCTGTGATGAAATCCAATGAAAATTTAAGAAAAAGGATCAAACATTTCAACATTTTAAATTTCCCTTCCTTGTTTTTTACTACTGAAATGGAAGACATATGGGTGTTGATAATAGATAGTAAAAATCTCAGTCCCTTGAGGTTTGAAAGTACTTAACTCTCACTCTCTGCTAGAAACAGAACTCTGCCATAATCAAAGTGAGCTGCAGCAGTAGACTTCATAGAATGTTTTGGGTTGGAAGAGACCTTAAAGATCATCTTGTTCCAACCTCCCTGTCATGGACAGGGATACTTTTCACTATCCCAGGTTGTTCAGAGTCCCATCCAGCCTGGCCTTGAACGCAGCCAGGGATGGGGCATCCACAGCTTCTCTGGGCAATCTGTGCCAGCACCTCACCACCCTCACAGTAAAGAATTTTTTCCTAATATCCAACCTAAACCTACTCTTTGTTAGCTTGAAGCCATTCCCCCTTGTCCTGTCACTCCAGGCTCTTGTAAATAGGCCCTCTCCATTATTTCTTGTAGGCTCCCTTCAGGTATTGGAAGGCTGCAAATAGGTCAGTCTGGAGCCTTTTCTTTTCCAGGCTAAATAATGACAGTTCTCTCAGCCTTTCCTTGTAGGTGAGGTGCTCCCTCATCTGCACTACTGCAAAGCTGGCTGTGAGCCCCAGCAGCCAAACCTTCAGGAAGGGGAAGGATGAAGTCAGGGCCCTTCCAAAGGGGCAATAACCTCTACAAGCATTGTCCCACCAGCCATGCCAGACTGTCACCTGAAGCCTCTCTGCCGTTCAGATGCCAGCCCTACAGCAAATCTGACACAAACCAGATATGTCTACTATGGGCCAGTTTTCATTTCTTCTTCTTCCCAAATATGACAGTAAAGGGACATTAAATCTTTTGTTTATAGTGTCCTGAATGGCCTTTCTTTGCACAAACAAAAAAGGAAAAAGGCAGACTATAAACTACAAGAAACAGGGCAATAAATAGAAGCAAGCAAATCTTCCAGAGGTTCCCCATTCTGTGGATAAAATTCCTACAATAGTCACTTCCCAAGCAAACCTTGAGCCCCATTTTCTCTGTCACTGCTTGCTTTTCCAGGACAAATCCCTATTTATGACTCTTATCTGGGGATTTTGCTCCTCTGCTGGGTCACAGTTCTCACCTGCTACACTGGACAGGGGCTTTTCCCAAATCCTTATAGAGTCCCACGTGCTCTGCTCCACTCCTGTTCTCATTAGCAGAAATACTACTGCCTGCATAATCCAGGCTGAGCAGTTTACCCAAAAGAACAATTGGAGTGTTAATTCCTTGGTGCTTCCTGTGAATGAAAGATGACATCCCAACCTCAATCAGTTAATGTAAGAACAAAAAAAATGCCTCTAGTAGACCCAGAGGGTATTTCAAATATTTACAGCCATGTGTCTGGGGCTCTGAAGGCCTTTGAAGTACTTGAGATTGAGACTTGAAGTGAAAGGGGCACAGATCCATAAAAGTCACAGTTTTTATTAGAACTGCTGCAGGTAAGGGTTGAAAGCATCGCTGCTGTGAACATATTTTTTGTGACTTATTACCTGCTCATAAATCAGTTCCTCCATGCTTCACAAGACATTTACATTTACACTGACACAGTGGCAAAAAGTTACCGCCCATTAAGGAGCTCAAAGCCTTTCAGTGCTGTTTAGCATGTCTGATATATTACCTGAAATGAAATATAAGTACTGCGTCTGTATTTCCCACTGCAGAGCAGCTCCACTGGGCATCACTAAAGCTCAGTGGCCATCAGGTTCAGTGGCAGCCCTGAAGAACTCATAGGGTGATTTTACCACTCCACTGGAATTATTAGGGCATTAATCTCTGCATTTATGGGGAACGGGTTTACTTTGCTGAGAACACATCCACTGTCCGTCCCTGTGAGACTATAAGTGGAAGTGAAGTAGTCTTGTCAGAAGTTTAAAGCTTTTGAATGGCTATAAACTTTCAAAACAAAAGCAAAACTACCTTGCATAGCAGTATTCTATACAAAATATAAGCAAATGACCCATTTTCAAATTCAGAGGTCTGCCATACCAAAAAGGCATACTCTGTGTTTCATTTTTGATTCCTCAGAGGATACAGTTAAGGAAAAAAATTGAGGTTTTTTCTGTAGAAATAAAAATTACTTTGGAAAGAGAGATATGCAGCATTCCAATGTAGTCAGTGTTCCAATATAACATATTTCCAGTCTCTGAGATTTTAAAGTTCATTGTCTCACTGTTTTGCAAAATAATGAAAAGAGAGAAAGACCTCGTGGTTGATAAAATAACAACCTTAAATGTTCACCTGATGAACCTGTGCTTACAACCCCTCAGCTTCTAAAACTTCACCTTTGATAAGACTCTTATATATTCAGAACCATTTTTTTTCCTACACAATTCCAGCCTTACATGGTTTCTTTAAACTGGTTCAATTACTGGAGACTTAATCATCCCCCTGTAATCAGAGACCTCCAGGTGAGGGTTATTAATTTGTGGTTTTTTCCCCAAGTCTAGTTTTATTTTGATTTCACAAAGAATAAAGCCAGTTTACAGCTGATTTTCCTACTGTAAAATATGACATCTAGAAATGTTGGCAGAAGGACTGTCTGACGTCCTGCTGGTTGGTGTCTAATAAGTCTGATATCTCCCTACAGCAGACTAAAGATGAAAGTCCAGCACTTTTCATTAGTTGGTGATTATGACTGAATTTTCCCTAAGGGCACACCCTATGAAGGAGTCACCTTCTTTAATTTCTTGGTCAGCTGTGCCAAACAGAAATCAGCTGTCCTGACACCCTAAAGGGGGAAAAAAAAAGCTATAAGGAAAATGAGCAACTTCCCAGTGTGATTGCCCCTTTCCCTCGGCTGATGGGGACTGGCTGTGTCTTGTTTAGGGTGTCTGCCAGTGAGATGGCTAACAAAAGGAAGCATGCATCACATCCCTGATGACCAGTTCAGAACAGAACAGGTTTCCCCCAGAGAAAGTGAGTTAAGAAATAATGGCACCAGCAGCAACTGTTCCAGTACTTTGTAATCAGTAAATACCTTGTTCAGTTCCTTGTTTTCATGTGTAGCTGCTATTGACAGTCTTTTCTTCAGAGAGACCTCTACAGGCATTCTTGTAACATTTTATAAGAGCTTTGCTTGTGCAAGGAATGTCTGGTGTCAGTAGAAAATGCTTGTTACTGACTTCATCAGGAGACCTTGCTGATGATGGTATTAACAGCCTTATTTCCACAAAAGGAGGTGTAAGAATTTGTCATGGCTAATCAGGAAGGCAGATACTGCAAGGATTTTTTTTTCCACGTATTTCTAATTCAGTCCTCTTTTGTTTTGTTTTAAGGTCCTGTTTCAGATAACGAGAAAACACACAAAATGCTACTTCAAAGTCAGGCTTCAGGGCCTGATTAAAACTCAGAAATACAGAGAAATTAAGAGCTCCAATCCATATTTAGTTTATCTAAAAAATTCAGAGTGTACTATGCTAATCCACAATGCTAATCTTTGTGTCTTTCACACTCCAGCAAATGAGGTTAATGCCAGAGTGGTACAGGGGGTTCTGCAACCCCTTTCCTTGTACTGAGCTTGAAATTTGGGCACTACTTGAATGCTGATACCATGTGAGTTAATATACAGGTGTGTAGGTAGGAGAAAGCAAGACAACAACCCCAGCATGTTCTGTGTTTGTTAAGATCAGTAGACAGTTGTTGTAACCCAAGAGAGATCTGTGTTTCTGACCCTCACAAAGTCAGGCTACCTTACAGGGTCTATAATATTCGGTCAATGCTGCTTTTGTTCTTTGCTAAAAGACTCAACAAAATCATAAACCCTATCTCCTCTGAGGTTATCAAATTCTTCAAATGTTACAGTATCACACAATCTCTTATCTTAGTTCAGAGAGCTTAACATGTATCGATTTTCCATCTACAATTAAATGCTAAAGAGAAAAAAATATAAAATAGAGCAGCAGTTTTCATTTACTTACTATAGTAGTGTTAGGAAGTGAAACTTCTTACTTATTAGCAGCTTGTTAAATGACTACATTTGAGTCTGTTCTGCAGGCATGATAAATTATTCAGATAGCTGAAAAATATTGATTCATTACCATTTCTCATTAATATTTATGTGGTGCACGGTGAAGAGTGCAACAAGGGTGTATTTATTATGTTTGACTTGAGTATTTTCTGCCATCTCCAGGGTGCTGTCCAGCATGACAAATGCAATCTTGGCTCGAGTTTATGACCACAATGATCTGGACCTAATGGCAAAAGAAGCCACGATCCCAATAATCAATGGATTGTCTGATTTATACCATCCTCTTCAGATTTTAGCTGATTACCTCACTCTTCAGGTAAAAATAAAAACAATATTTTTTTTGCTAATTCTTAGTATTTGGGGAAGTCAGCTTCAAAACCATTTATCCCTGGCTTTTTCAAAGGAGTAATTACATGGCACTTGTTGTTTAAAGAGATCTTCATCCAGGAATATAATTAAGGACCTGTTTAATTGAAAACAATTATGTGGTTATATCAGCTGTAGTGGGACTGAAGTTAAGCATAAAATTAAGTACTTCATTGGAATTAGTCTGCCATTCAAAGAATGTACAGAGGGCTGTACATATTAAGACAAAGATGAGAATCTGGCTCAGGCAAAGCCAGCAGAAGTTTTCCCAGTGACTTGAAAACATTCAGCAGTTTGCTCTTGATTCCTCCCTAATCTATGGACAGCTTAAAAGGAATGGCTATTTATATATTAGGAAATTGGTTGAACAAATTTGTTTTGAAAAGCCAGTTAATGTTACCAGTACAAACACCTAGTGTTCAGGCACTTTAACCAGTTTAAACTTTGCTCACATCAAAGAACAGTTAAAAGAGATTGTATTTTTTATTTTTATCTAATGTAATAGTGGATCTGACAGCAGGATAACATTTTACACACAGAATACCAGATGTTTATCTGTGAACAGAAGGACTTTGTGGTTTTACAATCAGTTGAGGATCTGGCTCAATAAAAAAAGATTATTATACTGCAGGACTGGTTGACAACTATGATGAACTCCTCTGACCTTGTTTACTTTCTGAATGAATAAAAACCACACTTGAAAATGGTAGGGCAGAATAATTTCCTGATTCATTCAGCTGTGTTTCTCAGCTGTTGGGGACTTTGCTATGGGACATAAAGTGCATGGGAAAGATCTAGTGAGAGTAATATTAAATTATTCATGCTTTAAACCTTAAATACTGAAAGACTCATGTATTTGGTGAAAATCACTTTTTTATTTAAAGTATTTTTTGTAAATTTTTATATTCAAAGTGAAGAGACCAGCAAAAACTGGTGAAGTTGAGACTAAAAGGCTCACAGAGCTCAGAATAAGGGAGACTTGTGAGATCACATTGAACCAGCCTTAATGTTCAAATTGCATAAGACAGTAAGCTATAATGAGAGTGTCATCATTTCACTGTAAACACTGTGTGCAAATATAAGTCAGGAGAATCTTTTGATTGTGTTTTGTGGGGTGTTCTGTCTTGCAAACACCTTATTAATTCGCATTTTATCACTTATGAGTAACACTTCAGGAACAATCTGTGACTCACAGCCCACACAATCATGGATATCTCTGCCCCTAAACATGGTTTTATCTAGGCCACTGTGCCCCAGGTTCACAGTGCTGCTGCCCTCTACTTCACCTGCAGTTAGTGAAGAGAGACCACTGAGCATCTCAGTTGCCTTCTGGAGATGCATCTCCTTCTCCACTGATCTTAGGTGGAAGCCTATGGAAAACAGCAGGATGAGAACATGCCCTGTTGATCATCCCCTGCTGCTCCTCCACTGCATCCTCCTGTAGGGTAGCCATGGTAGGAGCTCTGGGTGAACATGAGCCCACAGGCTGCACTTTTCCCTGGTTTGAATACCAAGGGCAGCAGCACCAACAGCTGTGGGTGCCCTTGCTGCACCAAACAGCAGGGAGGATGTCTCTGGTGAAACAGGTCCATAGCAGTTGGTGCTCAAACAAAAGATGTATTTGACATGGAGAAGTGTCATGACAAAGTGAGCACTTACAGAGATCACAAGGAATGGCTCAGCTTTTAGACAGACACGGAAGTTTTTTAAAATTTGCAGTGCTGTCACACTCAGCCTAATAAGCAGAGCACTATTTCCTCCATCTGCCCACCTCTTCGTGACTCTTTCCAGCAGATTCTTTAGCCCAAATTTTGTCAGGAGATCTTTATAGGGCAGCTGGGTGGCCACCCTGCTATGCCAAGGGCATGTTGCATTGCTGGTTGCTGACTCACTTTCCATTCCTGCTTTCTTATCCAGGAGAGAGGGGCAGGCAGGGGAGAGCTCTCAGCAGCTCCCTGTGGGTGATGGCACTGCCTGAACTCTCCCTTTCTGACCTGTTCCTCTGCTCCCTTTTTTTCTTCTTTGCACTGTACAGTGAGTTGGAGAAGACCGGAGTGGCACCTAATGAAGCAACATTTTAATTATATAATGAACTTTACCCGGCCACAGACGTGAGATTAACTCTTGAAGAGGTGTGAGCCACAGGGTCTAGTTGCTACTTACCCCAATCAAACTTCTTGTGGGATTTTCAGCAAGATGTCATCCAAGTACTGCCTGCAAAAAGATTAATAAAGGGATGTGGAATGGTGCCACTGATTCTTTAAATGAGTTGAAAGTCCATATATAACATTTAGACTGTTTCTGTGCAATGCAAAGGCAATTTATTTGATTTATACATGTGTGCAAACTACAATAGTAGCACGGACTGCGAGGCTAATATTTAAATGTAACCACAGATTTTGTGCAGCTTATTTCTCTTTAAAGCGTCTCTTCCCTATCTCCATAAATATTTTCCTGCCTGGATCTGCTCCTCCCTGCTGTCAGTACATACCCAAAATGTACCTTTTTTCTTTCTTTTTTCCTTCTCTGTTTTCCAGTGGACCTCTACATGTACTCTGATCCTTTTCATGCTTAGCACATTTTTCTGCTTCCATTTTCTATATCCTATTAATTTTGTTGTGTGCCTTCTTGAACCCTCCTCAAGTACTTTCTCTTTGGTCTGAAACTACATAATTGAATGGTTTGTTTTGAAAAAAAATTTTCTTGCTTATAGCTTCTGATTCCCTTTTCCCCTTCCCAGATGCATTTTAGTATTGTTATTTTAGTATAGTCCATTGCATCCCTCAAACAATGCAGCTGGTTTATTTTCAGGGCTGTCAATTCTCATTCTGTATTCAAGGCAAATTCTCATCCTGGAAATGTTCAAGGTGTTCTTTTCAGATCATGAAGAGTGCTCCTGTTATGAATATTGGGGTGAGATTCCTCAGGTTCAGCATCCTCCTGCCCAGTGCCTTATTCCTGAGCAACCTGGATCTCCTCACATGTTTGAAGTCTAAGCTGGTTCTGTCCTTTAATATTGTGCTCAGGGTTAATGCCCTCTATTATGCCAGATAAACGTTTTTCTTAGCATATATATACACTACCTTCCTTCTTAAAGGTTGTGTTGAATTGAGTGTACTTGAGTTATAACCCACTTGAAATGGTTGCAAACGTGTGAAGAACCTGATTTTGAGGATTTGGGGATTTGGTCTTTAAAGACTGTGAGTTTGTGAGCACCCACTGAGCCCCTTTACTCCCCTGCTTGTGCTGAAACAGCCACATGCTGAGTCCCCCCAGTGCCTCTCAGTGTCCAGGGCAGGAGCTGTGGCTCAGCTTCTGCTCTGCTCAGCGTGGCTGGAGGGCAGCATCACACAATTTGTATTCCAGAGACAGCCTGGGTATTGACATTGATTCAATTGAAATTAATGTCACTGCCCAAATCAGCTCACTTGTAGCTGACTGCAGGATGGCCAGGCTGGTAATTAGAGTGGATCCATATGCCACTAGCTTTTATGTCACTGGTCTGGGGGGAATTTTCTTTTTTAGAAAGCAATGGTTGGCATAAGAAATGCACCGGTGGTTTCTTTTTAAACAGCATAACAAATAATGTTGACCAGCTTGAAAAGGGCTGCAATATATTCTCAAATTCTCCTTGCTGTGTGACTCCAAGACCTCAAATTTTTACAATTTTCAAATTCATCACCATCATCATCTTTATTATTCTAACAATTAAAAATCCCAACTAAGATCTGTCCTGATCCTCTAAAATATACTGTATCAATAACCATGACAAAACCAGCACGGGAGTAAGAAAGATAACTGGCCCAGCATCTGCCTTAAGCCCAGTTTGAGAGCCAGAAGATCCTAGTTTGCCCAGTTTCTCATTTACTGGATTGCACTGTCTCCCAAAGGGCTAAAGCTTTGGTTGGTCCCTGGCATTCCATTTTAAAATCTGACAGATTATTGATTCATTATTCAAAACCTTGTTTTAATTGAGGGCTGTTATGACAGTTATGGTCAAACATTTCAGAATTAATCTACAATGGTGTCAGAGTTTCAGTCTCACTGGAAGCAAGTCCAGGCAGAGGCAGACACAAATGTCCCTAATTAGTTAACCCAGTCTTCTCCACACATACAACAGGGTCACATCACCGAGCATACTTATTCTTTCCCAGGGCTGCCTACACTGATACACTGCAGCCATGGAAAAGAGCAGAATAAAAGATTGTAAAAGCAAGGATGTAAAATAAGGATGAGAAAATAATTGAAATTACAATTGGTATTATTTATTTAGCTGGGATTTTTCATGAGAATAACACAGGCAAGTTTTATGGCACTACAGCAGCAATTACTAGTTTGCCAAAGAGGCTTCATAAGGAAGAAGGGCTCTTGACTTTCTAAATAAGTTGGTTTTCTTTTTTTTGTGTGGCTTTGCTAGGAGTCATGTTCCAAATGTAGAGTGAAACTGCAGAACACCCATGCAGGAGTAAAGCCTACATCAATATAGCACAATTTGTAGAAACTGGGGAGGGATGCAGAGGAGAAATATCTTCAGAAGTTCTGGTGATCAGTGGGTATTGTAAAGGCTCTCATTTAATTCAGAGTGGTACTACTAAAACAGTTTTAGCAGGATTTCACCTATGTGATTGCATAAGCACATATTATAAAAGAGAGAGTGGGCAGGAGGGGAAGTTTGTCTCATTTACTGTAGCTTTTGTACTACCTCCAAGCTTTCTGCTTCTGACCAACAGCCACCCCCTCTTTGCTGGAAGCTGAGGGTGTGTGTTTGCTTATAAGCAGTACAGTCACAGTCACAGTGATCTGGCTTTAGATGAAGAGGTTTGAATTACAGCTGCAGTGCACCAGTGGCAGCATAAAGCCTAGCACAGGATACAAAACATGCTCCACTAGCACACACACAGCTTGATTCTGCCTTGCTATGACTCCTTCCATTAGCAAAATGTCTTCATTAAAATCAGTTCAGCTATGTCCACTCTCTACAGTAGTCACTGCAGATGTAGTTTGCAATTTTTAGGCTGTATCAGAGATCATTATACAGACATGTCCAGCACTCCATATTTTATCTGTAACAGCTAGTAGCTCGGGAAAACAGGAAAGCACTTAGTATGCACTGTGCTTCTTTTAACGCAGAGTAGCAGCTGGCAATAAGGTGAAGTTGTTTAACATAGCAGTGTATTTGTGACTCTAGTCAATGCTTTGAGTATTAAGGCTGAGATGTCTATTTTTAAACAGTGAGATGAAAGGAACTCAGGACTGTCTCGCTTCTGGCTGTGGGTTCTGGTCTCAGCTATCACTAAACCCTAAATGGAAACAACACCTTAAATAAATGCTTCAGTTTGGCCTTCTCCTAGGAGCACCATTGCTAGGAGATGTGGAAGGACTTTGAAAGATCCTTGGAGACCTGCAGAGTGATTATACTGAAATAACTTCCTTGTCCACAAAGTCCTGATTTGTTCTCCTGTAAATGCCCTTGCATCCAACCTCTGCCAATGAGCCTGCTGTTAACAAAATTCAGCTGAAAAAGTGATATTTTTGCAATACAATAGCCCTTAAACCTGAAGAGTCTAGGACTCTATCATATTTAGATCTTTACAGCACTTTAATGTCATTCAGTATTTCAAGTACTACTATTTTTGACTCAAAATTGTGGTCACTGGAAGAGATGCTAATAACTTTGTTCTGGAACAACTTCACAAACTATTTGTTTAGGAGAAGCTGCTGCCAGGAGAGGAGGGGGTAGTCCCAGCCCTTTTCCTGTTCAGTTTTTGGCATCTTTTCTGCAACTGCCTGCAAGGTTGCCACTTAGTACAATGTGGATGCTTATCCTCTCTGACAAGCATTGAATCATGTCACACAAAGTGTTGAAACACTGTCTGGCTTCCAGCTACTACAATGCAATTGTAGCATGGCCCAGATTTGAACTAAGAATAAAAGCCTCTCCAGAAATTGTTTTGAGAGGTAGAGTTCTACAGAGCAGGCTTATAGAAGAATTTGGTTACGTCTTTGTAAAAATTTTGGTATCAGCTGAAGTGCCTATAAACATTACAACAAGGCTCATTAAGGAACCTCTAATTGTCCTGCTCTGGAAATATGTAACCCCCTGTTGCTCTTGTTCCTCCTTAAGCCTTATGTGCTGGGTGGAGGGACAGAGTAGCTGCACATGGCCAGGCTGTAAGTGCCATCAGGAAAAGCCACAGTTAACTCAGTAATCCTCTTTCAAATTCGAGTAATCCACATTTTTAAAAAATTCCCTGCACTCTTTGGCTGAACAATGGAGAACAAATGCTGCAGGCCATGAGTGGCACAGCTGCTTCCAGAGTGCTGCTCTTTGCTGTCCTGTACAGCTCTGGGGGGAAGATGCACTCACAGGACATGGTCACTGCCATGACCACAGGGAACAGTGTGTAGAGGCAACCAAGCCAGAGCAAACTTCAGTAGAGATATTTTCACAATCTGGGGAAAAACTGGAAGGAGCTCTATTCCAGGCATTAGGACTGTCTCTAGATTTATAATTTTTAACATTCACTGATGTTTATGAGACCCAAAGAACAGCTGTACATCAGTGATGCTAAAATCACTTTGTGTCTGGTGCTGAATCTCTCAGCCTGAGCCTCACCACGTGGCACATGTGCCAATGTGTCCTTTTCCAGGGGAAGTAGCAGCACTTGGGCCTTCTTGGGTGACACAGGGAGCTTTTCCTCCATGACCATCTTGTAGGAGCAGTAATTGCAGGTGTGGTCCATGCAGGTAGCATTTGAAGGCAGCCAGCTGGATTTGTACAGACCCTTCTGATCATTCCCTCCTGTCCATCAGCCTGCCCAGATCCTCTGGAATGTAACCCCAGAGCTTGTGATTGCTTTGGCAGGAGCACTTTGGGGGGCTGAAGGGGCTCACCATTGCCTGGATCGGGGATGGCAACAACGTCCTGCAGTCCTTCATGACCAGTGCTGCAAAGCTGGAGATGCACCTGAGGATTGCCACTCCCAGGGTAAGGAAAACCAAACCCGTGGAGAAAGGAAGGCAAACTTCACCCAGGCTTGTCTCAAACACCCAGGCATTGGTCAAAGGCCCCAGCTGGGGGTGCCTGCATCTATCTTGAGTGCCTGTTTTCAGAACCAAGGTACAAAAACCCCATCTGGTGATTTGGATGCAAAGTAGGAGTGAATTCTACTGAGTCCAGCATCAGAAATGGGAATACATGACAGGAATATAAATCATGGAGGATCACAGTTCAGTTTGATAAAGCCTTACAAAGTCATCCAATGCACTCTCTCCACCAAAAAAAAAAAAAAACCAACAATTGAGCCTGTTTCAGCTGGGTGGAAGTGTTGCATCTCATTTTGTTTAAATTGGTGGTGCAGCATTTTAGAATGTCGCATTGTAAAATATACAGTATTTTTTAAAATCAGTTTAGAACAAAAACTTGTGTTGTGTATGCATTTAATTCTATAACTGTCAAAATACATTTTTCTTATGTTTTTAGAACACTTTACACCACTTTATCTCCAAAATAAACTTTCAACAAAATCAACATCATTTTGTCAAGTTTTACAGTTCTGAAAAATATTCTTCTTCCATGGCCAATGGTTCAGTAAATATTTTTCTAACCATTCTTATTAATTAGTGAAGATCTTATACATGTTCCATGATGTCTTACCTATCATCTCTTTTATCAGGGCTTTGAACCAGACCTCAGAATAACTAAAATAACTGAACAGAACTTCAAAGAGGTAGGAGCCTAAGAAACAGCCTAGAATAGAGTTTACTTTCATTATAAATAAAGTTGAAGTTCCGTGTCTTAGTGATCTTCCTTATTTTACTCACATTAGTATGGTACCAAGTTACTTCTCACAACAGACCCTTTGGAAGCTGCAGACAGTGCCAATGTCTTAGTTACAGACACATGGATAAGCATGGGACAAGAAGAGGAGAAGAAAGAAAGACTAAAGGCCTTTCAAGGGTATCAGATTACAATGCAGGTAAGAACTGAGATTTTGGGTTTTATTTACATTTTTACAGTTTGCATTTATAGGAATCAACACCAATGAGTTTGGGGGGGAGGTTGAGTGGGGCCATGGAAATGTCACATGCAAAGCTCCCTCCAGCTTAAAAAATTCCCAGACATAACAAAGCTTGAGTTATGTCATACACTCCACGTGGCTTGGCTTCTTTGAGAGCTTCCCAATGAGAACCAGCTCCAGAACATGTGCAGCTGAGGGGTTTTCACTCCCCTTCTAAAGTCAGAGAAATTGGAGTGACTTTTTGACTTCTGTGAAGTCAGCATTGAACTCAAACAGACTTGCATGGAGATATTCCCATCTTATTCACAGATGAGGAATTCTTTTGAAGTCTGTGGAATTCTTCTGAGTTCATCATCCAAGTAACCAGAGTGGGAGTTAATATAAAATTTGTTAACCCTTTTACTAGTTAAGGATTTTACTAATGTGCTCACATATGTCTTTATTTTATATGCATTTTTATCTACAGACTGCAAAATCTGCTGCTTCCAACTGGACTTTTTTACATTGTTTACCCAGAAAACCTGAAGAAGTTGATGATGAAGTGTTTTATTCTCCACGGTCATTGGTTTTCCAGGAGGCTGAAAACAGAAAATGGACAATTATGGTAAGGAAAAAAAACCCAAAACAAGAGTATTTGGAGGTTAGGGTCAATTCTGTTCTGCCTTACATAACAGGCTTGAATTCAACCTGGTTCCACAATAAATAGTGAATGTTAAAACATATGTTTTAAATTTACCCCAGAACAAATCACGATTTTGACTATAGACAACACTGTAGCACAAATACTTCTGGGCAGAAAAGTGATCTATTTTGGTGGTAATCTGCTGTTGCTTTACTCAGGTTTTATCACTAAGTGAAATCTACAATATAAACTGCCATTTTTTTGGTAATTAAATCACTGGATTTACTCTAATGATTAACTCAACTTCTCAATTAAAACATGTTAAACACTGAGGTCCCAAGGTCTGGTCTTAAAAACTGTAGTTTCCCAAACACTTAAAACCAGTTATTTTCTCTCAGGAAAAGCTGCTGCTGACACCAATGGGAACTTTCCCTGAGAAAATGCTGGAAAAGCAAAGATTTGAAAGATCCTGAAAAGTTATGGTGTGGGTAACACTGTGTGATCCATGGGAACCATGAGAGGACACTTGGAATTTAACATAAACCATAACTCCCCTCTCAGCATTCCTAGAATTTCAGAAAATTACTGCCAGCTCTCAGTAGCCTATTATTTATTTTTGGCTTTAGATCCACCAAGTTGACAAAAGCTAGTGAAAACCTTCAGAGGCAAAAAGAAAAACAGAGATGGCATTGTTATAGTTCTGAGATGAAGTCTAGATGTGCTCCAAATGAATAAATAAGGGGTTGAGTGTTGTGTTTGCTAAAACCTCAGACATTGGGCCCAGTTAAAATTACTAAAAAAAAATGTGCTAAATTCACAGTTTTGTCCTTAAATTTCAACAAAATGCTGGGATTTTTTATTTTAATTTTGCCATGTTTCTAATTGCCCTAAATATATTTTTTAAAAAAGAAAAGAAGCCCTTTACTTTGGGTTCCAGATGCACATTTTTGAAGGGGGGCTGGGGGGGAAAGGAAAAAGTCATCTTTGTATTTTATCAGCCTATAAAAATAATGAGTGTATGGGTGTTGTTTATACAGTATTTTCTACCCCTTTCAGCACAGAGAGCAAACTGAAGAATAGATTATTTGCTCAGCTGTAGATCCAAGCAGGGCTGAGTGCAGCCACAAACACACAGCACTGAGGGGCTGCACAGCTGCAATTCAGCCACCTCTGTGTGCCTGGGTGACCCTGTCACACTGGGCAGTGATGGGGGGAAAGGAAGGACAGGCAGGAAGGTCACAGCCCCTGGAGAACCCTCACAGACCCAGTGCTGGGCCAAAATAACAATGTGCAGTCAGACCTTGCTGTGAAACCACAGCAGTGTGAAGCACATAAAGCCTTGTCAAGGCCTTTGCTGTGGGCACAGGTGTGGGAGGGACAGCAGAGCTGCTGCAACACCATGTTTTATTTAGCTGACAGTCCCATCATTCCGTTTCACAGCTGTGCCTAAGGCTGGGCAGGCAGGGCAGGAGGGGTGGATGGCACACTCTAAACCTCAGGGGGGATTTTCCATGTTTCACTACAGAAAGTATAGCTAAACTGGGATAAATTTCAGAGTCCATATTCTAGCATGGCTCCCACTGATGCTAATGGAAACTGCTGAAAGCCACAAGCCAGCCCATGTGATGTCTGGGTACCTACAGCATCTCCTAGAAGTAGCTGAGAATACATCACAACATGCCAAAAAGGCCTCAGCATTTGATCTAAATGCTTGTGTGAATTGCACCTAAGCTGTCCATTAATATATTTTGTCCACACTGAGAAAATCTATCAGCTACAATACAGAACATCCTAACTGGTTTTCAGCTCTTGCCTGATTCATCATCAGAAATTCTAGCAAATAAATCTAAGTGCCCCGTTTTTGTCAGGATAATAACTTTCAACACAAGGCTTCAGAGCTGGAAAATATTTCCCCCTTATTTATTTTTATGGAGTATCTGTTTCCAATGTGATTGGATTTTTTTCTTCTCTTCCTCCTCTAGGCTGTCATGGTTTCCCTGCTGACAGATTACTCACCACAGCTACGAAAACCCACATTTTGATGCTTGAATTCCTGCCAGGAGAAAAATATTCCCCATCAGCAGAATATTCTGGTCTGCAAACACATAGATCTTCTTCAGAAAGGACCAAGGCAATGAGTGATATTTTTAATAAAACCATATAGTTAGTTGTATAATATTGCATTACACTCTTGAAAATGTTCAGGACAATAAACACCATTGCAGAAGCTGCTTTTCATCTGGATGCTCCAAGCTGGCCCCTCCTTTTTAGGGATCAGCATCATGGAAAACATTCCAAGGTTGTACCTTAATGGTTGGGTATACCAGCAGCATAGGCAGGGTATAGTCTACATGTGTGGTGGGGCTTGCACTGTGTGATATTGGTGCCTAAAGATTTTTAGCTTTTTCTGTATTTGTAGCTTTGTAGATTTTTAATATATAGTTGGATCATTCCTAGTGCTTTTCCTACCCTGCGTCACATTTTAGAACAATAAGCTAACCCCTTCTAACACATCCTTGAAATTCTGTTTAGTCTTATTCTCAAGAAGGGAATTTCTGACAAGGACACCTTGTTTTTTGACAAGGGCACCTTGTTTTTCACCACAATTTGAGAGACATAACAACATATAGGACAAACAACCTCCTGGACCAGCTCCAGAGAAGCAGACCCAAGGGTGGGTTACTGGGCAACTGATCTCTGGTTGGATGTACTTGCTAGATATACTATTAAATTAACTTTATAAAAATTGTACAAATCCTGTATCACACATGTGCAGAGCCATATTTGTGCACCTGAAAGCTGTCACTAAAAAACTGCTTTTTATCTTACCACTCTTAATATTGTTTGGTAAGTTTTGTCTTTTGATTCCAGGCAGCAATATGACAGACATAAACCTGTCCCTTAAATTGCTGATGTGGGGAAGTGTGTGTGGAGAAGCAGTGCTGCAATTTGCCTTGGCTGCCTGCACTTCCTGGGCACCCTGGCTCCTGTTTCTGTTCCCCAGCCAACCTCCAAATCCCACTCCTGTTTGACACCAAAAATACAGAGACCTTGTGAGCCTTATCCTTGTCCATGGCATTCCTGTGGGCTGGCACAGGGGGATATTGCTGTGGAATTGGAATAGAGCTGTTTCCACGGAGCTGGATGCAGCAAAGAGAGACAGCCAGAAGGAACTGGTTCATTCTGTGCGTATCTCCCTTGGACCTTCATTCCCCAAACAGAATTTTGGCTAAAGAAGTGAATACTCTTTTTTTTTTCCTAAGCAAACACGAGGGACACTACATGTTGAAACTTACACAGTTTCTTTGCAGAAATTGCTGCATCTTGCACTGTAGCACAGCAAACATTTCAGCTAATCCTTCTCAGTAGTAAACAAATTCATGGCATTTGTAGTTTTTGTGATGTTTGGGTATGTGCCTTTAATATTTCAGGTAAATCTTTGAGTTAACTATTAACAGACACTTTCTTTGTCGTTTCTAAATAATTTCAATTTTTTTCCCCCTCACTGTAATACGGGGACAATGTCTGTGATATTTGAAAAAATTCTGCAAATGGGTTTGCATTTTCTGACCAGCTGCAAGATATTATTGAGTTCCTTTCTAAATTGGAGTTCACTGCAGGGCCACACATGACTGAAATGAAAATAAAGATACTTTTTTTTCTATCTATCTGTTTACAATTGATTTCTTGGTTTTGCAGGCATTTGTGTGTGTCTTGTTAAGATTAACATTTTCCTTTACAACATTACAAGGGTTTCAATAATTCAGTGAACATTTACACTTCAGCAGAGATATAGCTGCATCAATGATGTAGGAATAGGGTATGTGCTAGAAATCAATGTTTTACTTCCCAGTTCAGTATGTGGAGGAAAATGCATGGAATACAGTATATTTCTGGTTGCAGTAAGTCCTGTTTTTTGAATTAGGTTCCAGTTCAACAAGACATGTAGAAGTATGATTGGTCTTCTTGGACCTGGTGAGCTGCTTGTGTGCTCAGAATTGAAGATGTCCTTTTTGACCTGATTTTAGTGCTGTCTGAGAGTAAGACAGCTCACTTTGCTAGTCCTTTCATAAAAAACACATTAATATCAGTTTTATGGTGTTGCTCAATGTACTGTCAGTGAAGTCATGCACACTTATAATACCAAAGCTGTGTTGTTAAATGTTTCATGGTGAACAGTTTAACAATCCTGCTCCTCTTTTGATTCTCAGCGCTCTGATTACAGCTAACGTGCATCTTGGTTATTGCTGACTCTTTTTGTACTCAGGAATCTGAGCAGGATGCCAGACAGCTGAATCCCCTTGACATTTTTATAACACATGCACAGAGCTGCTGGCATAGCATGTGAGTAAGAGGGTCCAACATTTCTAGGAGGGTAATTTCACCTCATTCTATTCCTCTGTGAGCATATACAGTAAAAGGATGACAGTCCCTGCTCTGTCTTGCACAAGCTGCTCACACCATGAGCTATTCTGGTGCTTTATAGAAATACTGGGTGGACTTTACATATCCTGAGCACTGGATTCCACTGTGTGGGATCACTGAACCTCCTACACCCTCCTGCATGTGAAATACCCAGCCTGTGTGCTGGGAGCCAAAAACATCCCAGCAGACAGATTTATGGAACATGTGTAGACTGTCTGCACAGTGCTCACAGAGCAGATCTGACACTTCCTAGAGGCATTGGATTGGTACCAAATAGACTTTCTGCCCCGCAGACCCTGAAATGTGGTGCCCTGAAGGGTTTCTGTTATGCCTCTAGGGACTTTCATTGCCTTGACATGCAGCAGAACAGCAGTGCAAGGATTAATCCTCTTGGGCAGGTTAAGCATCCTGGAATTGCTGGGTGGTAGCTCTGGTAGAGTGCAAGATAGCATTATGATGCCACCCAGACTCCTCATTAATTCATTACTTGAGTTCACTAGTGATGACTGCAAATACAGTGAATAAGGGAAGCAGCAATAATGCAGGGAGATTTTCTATGAGGGAAAACAGTTTGTCAGGATTCAAAGGGCTTAAACCAAATGCATAACAGGTAGCAGTCACTAACTGCTTACAGTGTATTTCATTACATTTAGTATGCATTAATCAGCAGGAGTGCTGTTTTCATTGCTGAGTGTTCTTGAAGGATAGGGTGTTGTTTTCTCTGTGTTTCTACAGAGATGCTCCTGCCTGGCTCCTGATAGCCAAGACCTTCCTTTCACAACAGTCCAGCTCTTCTGTTTGACCCAGAGAACAGCCCTGGGTCAATTCAGGTCTATCAAGTCTTACTCACATCTGCCTCATTCAATAATCCCCTAGTCCAATATCTCACCCCATACATCTGCATGGCTGTGCTCTGGCCCCTCTCCAGGACCTTGCACTGCTGGAGGCAGCTGCCAGCTTAATCTATCTCCTGCTCAGAGGCACAAGGGGTGGACTGATCCCCCCTGTCCTGTTTCTCTTCCCTGCAGGGCTGGCTGTGTGCTCCTACTTGTGGAGGCACATGCAGACCTCACACACAGGCAGGCACTGAGGTTGTGCTGTGTCCCCAAAGGACATATTCATGCTACCTTTGGTGCTCAAAGCTCAGATGCACATCCAAAGTTAGTACTAAACCTGGCTCTGATCCCAGCTGAGGCCATGGGGGACCACAGGGGCCCAGGGGTACTTTAATGTCATTTTAGACAGCTGGGAGTCTTGGAGACATTTGCACAGATCCAGCAGATATGACACAGCACCAATGGGGCACTGAGGGCAGGAACTGGTGGCCAGCAAGGACATCCTACAGCACCTCAAATGGCCCCAAATCCAGTGCTTTGGCAACCACTCCCTCACTATATTCATGGTCTGTAGAGGATTACTCCTATTCTATGTCTAGAAAGAAAAGTGCAGGATTGCTTATTAGCAGTTCACAGACTCTGTAAATCCTTGTTCTGCAGCACATTAACAGCAGTGGGGGGATCCTTTGATTATCTGTGTGTAATCTTCCAAAAGTGATGTAACATTACTAGAGATTTAGTAGAAAAAGAGGGGCAGAAAGCTTCTTTATAATTTTCTCAAGGAGGAAGAATAGCATTTTTTCCTGTGTACTACAAGGAAGAGAGCACAGTTACCACAGCAGGTAAGAGGCCTGTGGAAAGAATTTGCAAATTATTAGTGTAACTTAGGAAGGACTGAATGGGGAGCCTGGACAACCAGGAGAGAACAAAGTAAAAATTCTCAAAGAGAATTAAATATTTTATTTGAGCCAGCTTACATCAGGAATGACACCACATACAGCAGATTTACTCATTGTCTGACAACAGAAGCACTCGCCTGTGAAAGCCTGAGCTGCTAAAAGGGAAATACAGGAATAACTAAATAGTGAGGAAGCACCAAGGTTTGGTTGCCTGAAATCCTCTGGAACTCCTGAATTAATGTTTGTCTCTCATAAGATAGGGATGTAAGGCATCCAGAATTTTCTCACTCCCTCTCAAATTCTGTGAGGGGAGGAACAGAGCTGCACAAAGGTCTGAGCAGTGCACTGAACTGATCATTCAGTATGGGTAAAGATTTCATGGCTGAGCTGAGATATATTGAGCTTAGTTTTGTTTTCCAGGAATGTGTAATACTGGTGGAAAGTCTGAAAAACAGATTTTACACAAAGGGAAAGGTTTCTTCCTTCTTCTGTGTCTCCCATTTCTCAACTAATCACTTGGTTAATGTATTGAGAAAATAAACAGTGCTTTTTTGATTATTTTGCCATGGCTATTTAGCCAGCTGCCTTTCAAATGCAGAGCCCAGAATTTCTGGGTCTTGCCCAAGGTTATGTGTACAGAGACACTTCATAAGCCACAATCAACATTTAATTCAGCACAGCATTTGCTCTCATGACTAATGGGATACAGCTATTTGCAAGGTTATTTGATTCTTACACAATCTTGTTACCAGCTTTTTGAAGAAATCCCAAACCTTTGTGGCCTCTGTAAAAGCTGATGATCCTGCCCATGTGTATGTATGTAGAGGATTTTTCTCTAGGGGCAGGAAATCTGAGGTGCCTCCATTCAGACAACAGATCCTTCACAGCCACAGTCAAAGCATTGCCTGCCCTTGCCAAATCCCTTGGAAAGTTCTTTGTGGTCTGCATTATATGCTAGAGGATTAATGAATGCTGTTGCTCTTTAATGGGCCTATTTTCAGGGGATTGGCACTCATGCAAAGTAGGCTCCAACACAAGCATAATGTATCTAGAGACAGGGACAAGCACCAAGAGCTGCAATCTTTGCTGATCAAAGCTTACTTAGTTGAGGCAAAACTTAATTCCAACTGTAAGGAACAGCAGTGATAGCTGAAGAAGGGTACTGAAGAGCTGACAGGGCAAATGCAGGTCATGGTTAGTGATTTAAGTAATGACATTAATTGATGGGGAAGAGCTAAACTACCCACATAGGTTATAGAATCATAGAGTCACAGAATGGCTTGGGTTGTTGGGACCTTAAAAATCCTCTTGTTCCAACCATTCTGCCTCAGGCAGGGACACCTTCCACTAGGCCAGGCTGCTCAAGGCCCTATCCAACCTGACCTTGACCTCTCCCAGGGATGGGGATCACACAAGTTCCCTGGACAGCCTGTTCCAGTGCCCTACCACCCCTGAAGTTCTGACACTTCACAGGTCCCTCTCCATCTCACAGTCAGCAAGATCAGTGGTATGGCACCTGACTGACTTCTGTCCTGCCTCACCTGATGTGCCCACCCACTACCCGAAGGTGAGGGGAATGTCCTGTCTCACCTGGTGCCACTCCTGGCCAATCTGGACTCCTGGAGGAGGAGCACTCCATGGCTCCCTTGCTGCTCACATGGCCCATTCCCTGCTGGTGGGCAGCAGGTGTGTGGGGTGGGAGTGTCCCAGCCCCAAGGGGTGGGAACCCCACCATGGCTCCAGGTTTGGCCCCTGTGATCCACAACCCCTCTGCAGCCCTGGTGCAGGACACTTGTTTCAGAAGGTAAAGATGAGGCTCATCACAGTAACACCAACTCAGTGATGTTAAAACACCTGTTTGGGGTGACACAAACAGTTCCGCTTGTGGCCCAAAATGGAGGCCAACTTTCCCCTCCTGCTCCCAATTCTATGCCCAGGTGAACTTGGCCTGGGTGTTGCTGTGCCCAAGGGTTGTGTTTGACAGACTGCCAGCCATGACTGCCTGGGTTCTGTGCCACACACACACTGCTTGTGGCTGGCTGTTGTTCTTGTTTGGGTAACAAAGAAAGAAAGACTTGAGCACCTGAAATGATAAACACCGTAGTGCACACGCAGAAAAAAGTGCCCTGGTGAGTCCAAGTACAGGCAGTGCACACAAACCTTGGTTTAGGTTAGGAATTAGGGGGTCAGAGTGGTCTCCTGACATGTCCTGCTGGCAGGGCAGCCTGCTGTGCTCTCCGGTGGTGTCAGGATGGGATCTGCACTGCTCTGGTTGCCCAGAAGGCTCTCCTGCATGTCTGGGGTGTGCCCTCCCCATGGATGGGCTTCAGCCATCAGCAAAGCACTGTCCCATTGATGGGTGATCACATCCTGTCACCTCCTGCCCTGCTGGGGGACCAGGCTGTGCCCTGCCCTGTGCCATGGGGCTGAACCACCACCCCAGGGCAGCCTCAGTGGGGCAGGTTTGTCCCTGTCCTGCAAACCCCAAGAATGGAGCCCCACAGATGGTGCACTACTCTTGTCCCAGGACAGACTGAAATGTTTATAATTGATATCACTTGAAATACAGCTGCTTACTTTGGGAGTTCAACTAATTGAAAAGAAGTGTCTGCCAGCTCCACAGGATCCCTGCATGATTCACCAGCAGGCTTATGAGACCCACTCCACAGCTCAGATTTCTGACTTCAGTCCCTGAGCAGTTTTGGGGGATTTCTGAGGACAGGGTGCTAGAGGGGGCATGGCACAGGACCTCTCCAGGGCATTTCCCTTGTGGCAGAGCAGCCCTGTGGGCTCCTCTGGGGCACTGCCACCTGTGACAGGGCAAAGTCACCTCTGACAGGAGCAGAGGCAGAATGTCTAAAACACTTTAAACTCAGACTGACTTCAAGCAATAAAAAGTCTTAATCCCAATCCAACAATTACAGGACACACCCTGTGTGGTGATCTATATATATGTCTTTTAGGTATATAATCCTATAATGGAGAGCTATTGATAATATGGTCTACAGAGAAAGAAGAGAGACCTTTCAGATCCCCCTGTCTTAATCCTCTGTGCTGTGACACAGCTGGGTCTTTCTTAAGTCCATTTGTAACCCTGAATTTCCTGTGTTTTGTGTAATTTCAATGCCCCATGTTTTTCTTTCAATTTCTCCCACATTCTTGCAGTGGGAGGAACTTTTAAACATGTAGCTAAATAACTCGATTTTGAGAAGCACTGCAGAGGAGATAGGGGAAGATGTATATAATTTGTCTCCTACCAGCTTTATGAATGTCTCTCTCTCAGGAAAGGTAACAATTCCATCCAGAAATAATTCCATTAGACATGAACTATCAGAGCTGTGAATCACTGTACATTACAGAGCATCTTCCCAGCAGGAGAGAATCTGAAAACTGCACCAGAGAGAGAAGTTTAATTCTTATTGTAACACTAGGGAGGACAATGCAATCAAATACAGCTATAGGAAGTTGCAATACAGCAGAACTATCTATTTTACTAATTTTCTTCCTGGGAAAACAAAACCAGGAGATTATACTTATTCTCCCAGCAACACTGTTGATTTGCTCAGGGTAGTAACTAGGATTCACAAGACTGCAATTAGGCACTCAGGAAAGCATGTTAAATAAATTCTTCTGAAAGACTATTGCAGTGACTATGCACAAATTGCTACGAGGTGTCCATATACCAGGAACAACTGGGCCTGCCAAGGCAAAGCTGATGTTCTGAGAGGGCAGTGTGTCCAACCTGTATTAGAGGTTTCTAAAGGCAGGATGGATCCTGAATTGTGGGTCAGTCAGTTATTGCCCTTAGGAGGGTTTAGCTCTGACTATAGGAAAAATCACCAGCTCCTTGTTCTTGTCTCTGCAGCTTGACAGAACTCCCCTGTTTCACTGTGGGTGACTATGGGAGCATCTCTCCCACAGAGATGGCCCTCTGAGATCATCATAATTAGTCAGTGAAGTTGTTTCACCTGTAACTTTTAGGACTTGCCCCATTCTGCAAAAGGACAAAGTTGTTTCCCAGTGCTCACTGCTGATGCTCAGTGGTGGACAGAAGAAGGATCACAAACATGTTTATTCTGAACACTGTATATTGCCAATAACAATAATCAGGGTCCTGCTGACTGGTGAGGTTAATTTATAGACATGGGACCTAACCTTTGGGAGAAATAAATTCACAGAAATTGGATGGACCTTAAGGACTCCATATCTCTGAAAGCAAGCTCATACTGCCTGTCTCAAGGCTACTGCTGCCTCTGAGAAACAGGTGTCAAAGGCTATTGCACAAAAAATAAAGGAGGCCCTTGTAGGTTGTTAGCTAGGCAGCTAAAAAGGTAATCTGCAGAGTATTTGCCTTACATGGCTTAACTGGATTAGCCTCTACATACTAAATGTCTGGACTGTCTCCAAAGAGTGCCTTTCCTTGCAGCGGCCTTTTTTTCAACCAGTTGTTGGAGAGCCATTGCTCACAGACTGCCTGGTTGTCTGATACCAGGATGGAGATGGAGAACTTGTTCTACAGGGGCTGTTTGCAGAAGCAAACACAGGACATGCTTAAGCAAATGCTTAAGCAGGAGAACACTCATTGCAGCAAAACTTCTGCAAAAACTGGGGGCAGCTTTTCTAGCTGCAGTTGTGACAATATCAAAACACTTTGCTGAGCCAGTTTTTCACAGTAGAGCTCAGGTTTTCTCAGGAAATTTTACTTGTCTTTGAGTTTTTTCAGCAGACTGCTGAAGAGAATATGTGTCCTTTAACCCAGGTGTTTTCCTGGTGAGAGGACAAACACCCAGGTGCCCACCAGCTTTGGGGATCCTCCTATCCCAGTCCTCTGAGCCCATGGCTGCCTGAAAATCTGGGCTTGTGGTCTGAACACCCTGGAGCCACCTCCAGTGTTTGGCACTGAGGTGCTTGGCAGGTGACTGTCCTGTAGCCAGGACCTTCATTCTGTTTTTCAGAGACTTTCAGCACAGTCAGAATTACCAAATTCATTTGCCCATCCCCTTCTCTCAGTCCTAGAATTCCCAATGCATCTGCCAGCTTACCAGGACCCAGGAATATAAGACCATGAGGAACAAAGGCCTGAAATGAGAAATTTTTACAAAAAAACACTCCCACTCTTAAATAATGAATGCAATGTGATGCTCCATTTATGTCATATATTGTCTGTAACCACAAAAATAGGAGTAAAGCAATCCTACATTTGTCTGAGAGGAAAAATTCTGAAACAGAATGAGAGCTACCAGAGATGTCTGGGTCTATAGAAAATGTCTGCACAGCAAAGAGGTTGATGTCCAGTGTGGCAGAAGACCTTGCTGAAATCATTTATGATGTATTTCCTGCATCTGCCTTGAACTGTCAGGAGACCTTCAATGTGTCCTTCATAATTTCCCATCCTTATTGTTCTTAAACTTCAGACTCTACATCCCCAATGGCATCGTGATCTCATGTGAAATACAGGGGGAATGCCCTTCTGGTCTCTGAATGCCATTTTGCATTAAACTGGGTGCTGGCCATCAGCAAGTGAGATGAGCCACTCCAAACATTGATTTAAACATTTCTGTGCACTAATCCACACTAAGTCACAGGCAGAGTGATTTATCATGTGTGTGCATAAGTGTAGGGAAAAAAAAAAGACAGTCTTGAGAACTGCGCTGAGGTGATCTATGTCCTGGCTAAAAACTTGTTAAGTTGGTAAAGGCTGGGCAGAAATAATAAGAGGGGGATGATTCACTGATTCTCACCTGCCTTCTACCAAATAAATCACAAAGGCTGGCTGTGCCTCCCTTGAGATTCCTATTTTCTCTGCTCTCCCCCCAGCCACAATGAAAGGGGCTTTTCTTCCGCTTGAACTGACCTTTGGCAAACATTTCCCTTCCAATTAATATCTGAAATGTCCTTGTGGGCTGCTGTTTCTGGAGACAGCAGGGAGATGGCTCTGAAGCCACTCGCCCAAGAGTCAGGGCACAGAATAATTACCTGAATTCATAAGGTTAATTCCAGTCTAGACGAAGGCAGGGAGAAGTTAACTAGAGGTCTTCTTTGGAGAACAATATGTTTGTTTTTCTAGACTCTCTGGTCTCCCTGTGCTGGCTGTTATCTATATACTGTGATTATTTCTCTTATGGACTGTTGAGCAATTACTGTGTCTGAGCACTGGGCTCACTGTCCTCATGTCATTATCAGTTTTATAGCCCAGTGGGAGCCTCCCAGGAATGAGGCTTTGACTGGGGTTTGACCTGGTTCACTGGACTAAATGGAAAGACAGCAGGCTGGGTGTAGGTGTTTGGCAGTGGGGAAGATGCTGCCTGACTAAACCAAAGAAATTTTATTAAAAACATTTGTCAAAATCTTGCCGCATGCAAACTTAAAGGTAAAGTCTAGAGTGACTTAATAAACAGTCTTATTAAAAAGGACCAGGATAACTAGAAGAGGTAAAAAGAAAAACATCAGATTAATGACTGCAGGAAATTCGAGGGTTGCACTGAATATTTTCTTGTCCAGGCCAAGTTCTCTGGATTTTGCAAACTCTTGCTAAGGGGACAATATTGCAGGCAAATTACTGGCTGGAGACTGGCTATGTGATGTGCTGTGAAACACTTGGGTTTTCATGGTACAATTATCTGGATTTCATGGCACTGCCATGTCAAGCCAGTGGTGTTAACAGTGGTGTCACTGTCAGGATGGATGAAGGACATGAGGTAAGGTTGGTCAGTGAAAAGGGGTAAGATCCTTCAATACAAGGTTTTTGCCACACAACTAAAATTCTCTCATGTGCTCTTGTGCAAGGGTAAGTGAAATGGGATGAACAGTGGTCCACTGCTTGTGCAGTTTTTGGTGGGTGCACATACACCGTTGTGTTGTCCCTTCTTTCCCACCTTTTCATACCTTTAGATCCTAAACCTCCTTACTGGCTTTGGTGACATCAGTTTTATCCCCTTGCTGGAACCTTTTCTTTCTGTGGCTTTGGCACAGTCCTGTCCCACTCAAGACCTCTTTTTACTTCTCTGTTTATTCCTTTAATGTTTCTCATCAATGGCTTCCCCTTCTTCTCCTTGCTCCCTTTGAAACGAGAATCTCACAGTACATTGCTCATCCTCTCTGCATTCCAGTCACATCCTCTTATGAGCTTATAAGAGCCATTCATTAACCTGCAAGTAATCTTTCTAGGCTAAAACATCAACATCCTTTGCATCTTCCTTCCCTTTCCTTAGTAATCACCATTCTTCTTGATCCTGGAGGTCTCTCACTGACCACTCTCCATGTCTTTCAAGTCCACTGTAAAATGAATTTCCACAGCCTGAGTTACTTGCTGTGCCCAATATGGTATTTGTAATAGTCCACTGTGAGGGCAATTTATGAATCCTTCCCCTCTTGGTCTTCCTAGTATGAAAACATTTAAATCTAATCCATGTGCACTGATAAAGCAATTTCCTTCCCTCCTCTATCCCTTTCTGCTCCTGTCTTCCTTATAAATATATCAAGCACAAATATTCTCTTTTCCCGTTCCAGACTTCTGGCCATTTATTTACTTTGATGCCCTGTTGATTTCCATCCTCTGCAATGCCAGAAATCCCAGCCCCCTTTGCCTGGATATCCAGTTTCCCACTGAGTGCATACATGCTTTCCTCATAGTGGAAGGGGGGCCCTCCTGATACCGGTCTTTAAAATCTGCATTTTGCAGGCATTTTCGTTGTGCTGCCTACAGAGCAGTGCCAATTAAGCATGATGGTACGGGCGGCCAAGGAGATGAAAAGGCCTTTTCTGTGCGGTGTTTTGCCCCCACATTTACATGTGTGTGGCTGAGCTATTCATAGGCATTACGTGATCTCTTTAAATGGGACCCGAGTATGTGAGGAGGAGGCAGTGTGAAAGGGTGTGAAGGGCTGGCCTGTGACTGGGGTTTGGATGCCAGCTCTGTCATTGCTTTGGCATGCTCTGACAAGTCACCTGCTCATGCCTCTGTTTCCCCACCTTTGAAACAGGGATAATTTTGCTTACCCTGTTGTCCAAGTGCTTTGAGATTTGATATGCTATGCAATAACCATTGCTGTTTTTCCTGTCCCATTATTTCTCATTATGTGTCACTCCAACTTTGGTTTCATCTGTGGCTAAATTAGTCCACGGCCATCTGAAGGAATCCTACATTTTACATTTTTCACAGCATGATGGCAGAGGCGTTGCAGTGCTCTCTCACTTGCAGGTGCTAATGCAGCACAAATAAAAATGATAATAAAAACCCCTCTCCTGGAGCTGTGGACAGTGCTACAAAAGGGAATGCTAAGTGCACTCAATAATGGGGATCTAAAGTGACTTCTTGTGACATTTTATAGTCGGATGGCTGCCTGAAAACGATCCCATATGGGATGTAAATTGCATGTGTTGCTGCCATATGCTTGGGGAAGCAAGATCCGTTTGTTCTGTTAGAAGAGAGGAGCCTGCTGAATTCAAACCAGAAGTCAGGTACACATCGTGTTCATCCCAGCTTGTGTTAGGCCTGTAGCAGCTTTTTATTCTTCTTCTTTTGAGTGCTGCACAGAGCTCAGTTTGATGAGGCTGAGCTTCTGTCACAGGGAATTTGTTTATTATTTGCAAAGGGATGTATCACATCCTGGTTGTAAACTGTATTTTCACTCCTAGGGAAAAAAAACCCCATATGAGCTTCCCCATATAACATAGGAAGCCAAATTCAGGCATAAGCCTGACTCCAGGAATTTCCTGACTTCATGAGTGTTCCAATCATTCACATGACGGCTGAATTTGGCCTGGGATACACATTAGGACAATGGATTGCTGTTTGAAAACTAAGAAGTTTCTCTTTAATCTTTTCAAGTTTCTTATATTCCAGGAAAGATAGGTAGACTGGGAGGTGAGTGTCGTCTGAATTTTCTCTATCCTCTCCTTCTCTGTTCTGACACTTTATAATGTTCTAGGGATTCTTGTTTCTTATTTAAGACCTGTAACAGTTTTATGGCTATGCATGAATACAAGACAAAATAACTTGGAAGACACAGAAACTGCCAGATTGAAGTCCTCCATTAGATGCTGATCTTACCTGTCCCTTGCTGTAATTCTAAAAACAAGGCAATTTTTGATTAAGGGACTATGTTTTGAAAGGAACAGCACGATGGTTGAGGCCCTTAACAGTATCTGTGATTTCCTAATAGCACATTCCTCACTTCCATTGTTTTAATTTGGCTCTGACACTCAAGAATCTTGTAGCAGAAGCAGCGTGATCCTGAGAGGATATTTTCCCTTAGGAAAAAGAATTCCAAGCTGTTAGATTTTTTTTTTTTTTAACAAGATCCATGCACTAGATCAAAAGAAAATGGTTTTGCTTCCAAAACACCCATTGTACAGTGTCGCCTGAGGTTAGGGGGTTTGCAACCACTCAGCAGCTGCATCAAACAAGGTGCTGCAGGGCAAGTGCTGCAGCTTCTCACCTCTCCAGACCCTGCCCTGCTGATAGCTGGGCATGGCTGAGCCATGCTGGCTCCCGTGTAGGCTGGAGGTAGGAACGGGCATTTCTGAGAGATGCATTTTGTCCTGGTGTGAACACCTAAAGCAGTCCAAGAGGTAAATATCTTAAGCCCAGCTACTGCTGTCTCCTGGCTGTAAGCAGGGGATTTGTGACCAGCCCACGTAGGGACATCTCCAGTGAGGGAAATTCCTCTCACGCTGTTTCAATTTGGTCTCATGAAGTTAATGGCCGCTTTGAAAACTTGTAAATTGCTTTCCTTGGGTCACAAAGTAAGTCTGCACCACATCCCCCAGTGAAGCTTCAGAGGATTCATTCCCACACTGGTCACATCCCAGTCTCTGCCTCTCTCTGCCATGTTCCCATCTCTCCTTCACTGCTTATTTTTTGATAATGTGTCCAAATGAACACTTTCACTGTGAGCGTTTGAAAGAGCCACTCACTGTCTTTCATTTACATGCTGATAAAAGTCATAAGCCATGAAATAGTTCAGTCATATATCATCTGTGTTTCCACCTTCCTGCAGGGATTCAAATAAGTCTCCCAGGAAGAAATTTTAGGCAGTTTACCCACCCCTAGGCAAGGGCAAAGCATCTCTCCTAGTTCTTTAACCCACATAAGGACTGCCAACAGAGAACATCACACTCACAGAACCATTTAAGAGAGAAAAAAGAAAAAGCAAGACAAGGCTATGAAAAAAGTCCCTGGAAGAGAAAAAGAGGCAAAAATAAAAGGAAAAAAACCCCTACCAACAGTAAATAAGAAAAGAAGAAGCAACTAAAATGAATTAAAAAGAGGTTTTCCAGGGATGTTGCTGAATGAAGCTTTTGTGGCCCTTGGATGCTGTGGTACAGA
The DNA here is from genome assembly GCA_024734555.1 of Trochalopteron elliotii. Classification (NCBI taxonomy): domain Eukaryota; kingdom Metazoa; phylum Chordata; class Aves; order Passeriformes; family Leiothrichidae; genus Trochalopteron; species Trochalopteron elliotii. The sequence continues at coordinate 216,975 of JANPWX010000110.1, forward strand.
GCAGAGACCTCAGGGTGTGCTGCACCCCTTCACTCCCATTTCTGTTCCATGATCAGCACTGCTGCCTGGCTCACAGCTGCACCAGAACTAGGGGCAGTCAGCCACCAGAAATCCCATCCTCGGGAAAACTGCAGGGCTTCAAAATTGGTTTCATTCTGAATCATAAATAAAAGTGGCTTACACTGATTTTATTTTTTTTTCATGGGGCAAACATTCAAACACTAAAGTCCAGTTGCTTCTTTTGGGCTCATTAAATTAGACTTAATTTTGCATTTATGTAAAATAACAGTGTAACATAAAAGCTATAGCAAAAGGGTAAGAACGGGATATTTTAACACATTTTGCAAATATTTTAATGAAAGCCATGTGTACCAGTAAAAAAATTCAGTTTTGTCAAACCAGCATTTCCCACCTGAAGAAAAAGGATCCCTCTAATATATCTCTGCATTGTCTTTCTAGTACATTCACCTATTGGTTAAAACTAAGTGTTAAACAATCAAAAATATGTGCCTGTCACGCTCCTCTTTCGATTTCCTTTCTGGAAGGAAGAAGGCCAGCCAGTGATTTATGGAGGCCTATGAAGACCAGTAGAATTTTGTTCTGATGGAGACCAGCCTGAAGATTTTTCATCTCTCTGTCATACCAGGATTTAGGCTTCAGAGGCAAAAAAGAGAAAGTTGGTGGGAGAGGAAGAAGGGAGGGACCATAAAGCAGCTGTGCTGGATGGTTGCAGATGAGTAAAGGTTGACTCCACTATTTAAAACCAAGCCAAGATAAATGTCAGGTTTTTCTGACATCACTGCTTGTTATCATTCTCTTATCAATATTTTGTGGGACATAGGGGCCAGGCATCCCTTGCATTCACACATGAAAGAGGCAACATCACAGGCTGCAAGCAAGTGAAGTCCCAGATCATTCAGGAATGGAAATATATTTCTGTGCCTCTGTGGGTCATTTACCTTCTCCTTGGTGGTCTCTTTAGGTCAGCATTGTAGAATAATGCACGTGACTGAGCATTTAAGAAACTCCAGTAACTTGCTTAGGCCAGAAAATGAGGTTGTGCATTGTTTGATAATCCAACAATTACTAATAATCCTGCTAGCTTCCTTTGGGAAGAAACAATGATTTCAGGAGAGTCACTGCATGAACAAAGCATTCAAAATACAGTTATGAAGTGGATAATATTTTATAAGTAATTCTGTAAATATATCCCCGGGCAAGGAGATTCAAATCAAGACTTAAACTAGGGAACACCTCCTTTGATGAAAAAAATATGTTCCTGAGAACAATTGGAGCCATTTGCTGAGATAAATCAGATGCTACGCTCCACTTTTATGGGTTGCTAAACCCCAGAAATATATGGTTTGTCTAGGATCTGTTGGCTGCATTCTTGTGCTATGAACACAAATATTGTAGTCCACTAACTAAGAAAAATGATGGAGTCAGCAGACAACAGCAAATATCTTCTTTTCTCATTCTTACTGATTAGAGCTGAGAGAAAACTCAGCTCTGGTGAAACCTCTGGAGCTGTCTGATTTTTCCCATATTAGGCATGAGCTGAAAGCAGCCTGGGTCTCCTGTTGCCACTTTTACCTCTAGGAAGGGAAGTAAAGAAAATATCACAGACCTTTTTTTTTTTTTTTTTTTTTAATATAGAGCAGAGGGCTCACCAGTTGTTACAAATATCTGGAAAGAATAATGGATTTTTAGGAATGCTGTCTCAAGAGAGACTCTTAGAGACCACTAAGTCCCTCATGTCTCCAGCATCTCCAAGTTTATGACAAACACACCTTCCATTCTGAACACTGTCAAATATAAAGGGAAACTAAATCACTTATCTTAACAATGGGTTGCAAAAGCAACAAAAGAGGAAATATATTACATTGTCCTTCTTCCCTCCTCCCCTCCCATGCAGGATGGGTTTTCTCCACAAAAACATTTCTCACAAACAATTGCACCTGAAGACTTTTAGCCAGGCAGTCCGGGAGCCATGGGGACACAACCTGTTTGTAGGTAGCAATGGTCAAGGATGAGGATGATGTGAGCAAAAAAATACAGGTATAAATTAATAAATACAGAAAGCATATCTCAAAACACACGTGAGGCATCACAAGTGTGCAATGAGGAGGCATCACAAAAGGATAACAACATGCTTTGCTGCTTTGCAATATCAGTTCAGGAGGCAGAGAAAGGTCCACTTCCAAGCAACCCCAGAAAGGATGGGATGGGAATGATCTGCCTAGTTCACACCTTGTCTCATTTTCCTGAAGTTTGTGTTTTCCGGATGTGTGGCTACAAAGGTAAGGGACAGACTGTTCACTCCAGACTCTGAATTGGCTGCCAGTGAGATGCACAATGTTTTCTTATGGAGATCTTGTTTTTTCTCCCTCTATTGTCCTGCTTAGTCTGTGTTACTATTTATGTTACAGTTGTTCTTCTGCTAATCAGTAAACTGCTTTGAAATTCTCCCAGTTGAATTATCAGCCAAAACTCAAAGTGCTGCTTTTGTTGGCAGCTAAGAGAGACATCACAACATTGCATCACACAGAAGCATGTAGCCTTCTATTCTCACCCCCTTGTTTTGTTCCCTTCATTTTTCTTCGGCCTGGGTAGAAAGCAATGGTAAATATGTTATTAATACTTATAAGAAAATATTTCCATTGTGAAATGGAATGTCTTGGCCATCCAGGACATAATCTATTCAATTTGTAATTTCAATTCTGAACTTTCAGACTAATTATCTTAGCAATTCCTCTGACTCAGCCTCATAAGGAAGGGAATTTGTCTGCATTTTTTTTCTAAAACCATTTTAGCAAGTTGAGCTATACACATGTTTAAAAAGAAAGCTGTTTCTTCATTCCCCTCCCGTTCTGCTTCAGCACTGACACTGATGTAGCCTTTTGCTGTGTGGAGATGTGCAGTTTCCTGGTGGGTGATGTCATGGAAGGTACCACAGGGGAGATCCAACACACCTGCAGTGAGAACATGCCTTCCTCTATTTTTGTGCCAAACACAGAAAAAATCCCATTTTTAACTAATGACATTTTGAGGTGGCTGAGGGGTGGTTTTAAAAGAAGTGCCAATTAAGCTAGACAAAAATCCCCCAGTTACAGAACTCTCTGTTTGGGAGGTCAGGTTGAAATCATTAGTGTAATTAAAGTTTTCAGAGAACCTTCTAGTGCTAATGGCACCAGGTAGGGTGTGGACCTGCCTGCTCCTGTGCAGGCCAAGAGACAGGGTGGAATACATACAAGAAACAGCACAAAGAAGATAAATTCACACCTCTCTAATCAAATAATTTCTTTCCTCCACCCACCTGACCCCACTTCTACAAACCAGCACAGATGTATCTTCTTCCACCCCTTTTTACATCTTGCATATTGAGTTATGGTGGTAGCTAAGAAAAGCATTTCTAAAGGCCAGAGAAGTGGTGGGTTTTTCCACCTACTGGACCAAGGAAACTTGGGAAACACTATATTCATCAATACTAACAACAGCAAAGAGTACTAGGAACAAACTGTTTGCTCCAAAGAAGAATCAGGGCAAGGGGTGTGCTTTGAAGTATGCATAAAAGAGGAGAAAAAGAGAATTTTGTTGTGATTATTACAGAAAAGATATTTTTTCAAAGGTTTCAGAAACCAGGAAAGGGAAGATCTCCACACCCTTCCCACAGTTCCTCCTTCTAGCCTGGAAAGAAAGCAGCATTTGACACATCTCTGAGGGTGAGCTGTGTGCAGTTGTTCTCACATGGGCACAGCAACACCACCAAAAAGGCTGGAGCAGATGGCAGGCACGTGGGTGGGGAGTGGATTGCAGAGATTCCAGGAGTAACAAGGGAGAACACTGGTTATTAGGAGAACTACAAATGTGCAGGGACATGGCTTCACCCGTGCTCAGCCCCCCTTTGCTGCACAAGCCTATGAGACACAAACACTCTGGAGGGGTATCAGCAAGCAGGAGGAGTGTGGTGGGACAATACTCTGAGATGATTAATAGCAGGATGGTGAGAGTTGCCATTTATATTTAGTTATTCTTCTCCTCTGTGTTATGAATCATCTGACACACCAGAAGTTGAGAACAGATTGTGCAGAGTGTGAAGTGCTCATGACAGGGTGCTACTCAGGTAGCACAGGCCATGGTGGTGAGCCCTGCAGGCCTGTTCTCCTCTCCTTTCAGAGGAAGAACAGGGAAAGTGTGTCACTGCTCTTTCTCTGGACAGCTCATGCAGGCTTTTGGAATGTGGAGACAGGAATGATGTGACAAATATCCAAGTCGTGATTCAGCCTCAAGTCTGGAAGTGGGAAGGAGGCACACACACAGATCCAGGAGCTGGGAAATCCCCCTGGATCCCACAGAAAAGGCACGAATCTGAATCTGAAATTAGCAGGCAGATTGGTGAATCAGTAGTCCAGACAGTTTTTGAAAAGCCAGTGTTCTTAGGAGCCTACCTTTCCACCAGCACCTTCCTCAGAAACCTGTAGCACAGAGCAGCTTGGGATGCTCTACAGAGCCTGCTGGAGAAAGATGAATTTGGGGCAAAGGAGGGGCCTTCAGCCAGTCTAGCAAAGGGGGCATGGAATCACATTACTGTCTCTTTCTACATTCCCATTGTTGAGATATTTTTGTATGAGCATAAAAACAGAGGCATCACACAGAGACCAGGAATTGTATCAGAGGGAATGATCTGGTGGAACAACTGGCAAGTAGATCAAATTGAGAACCTAATTCTATTTTATCTCCTCCTTTTTCTGCCCTCCATGTCTAAAGTATCCCATTAGACCTCAGGCAGTGTCAGTGTCATTCCTAGAGCCAGCAGGAAATACTCAGACACAAAGACCCCAAGAATGGGATCACAGCTCTGCATACAATGTTCAGTATTGTTGCACACACCCATGCTCAGATATCCACCCCTGAAAATAACACTGAACATGAAGAAGGAGGTTAATCCAACTATGTGCCAGCTCCCAGTGATGTGAGGCCACTCCGAGCAGGATTTGCACTGCAAGGTCCTGGCTTTTCAGGACAGTGGCCTCAGGGTGGGCTACCCTTACCTTGGAGCCCAGAGTCATGTTGTGTAACACAAAATATCCTTTTTTTCTTACTTGCAGCACTTTTGCTAGATGAACTCCCACTTGGTACTGCAAATTCCTGGTACCAGGAATGTGTCTGTTAACAAGTATTGGAGGAAGGCATCTCTGGGCCCCCACAGGCACACTGCTCCTGATGATGCCATTTCAGAAGATCCAGGGATATGTGCAATATGCAGAATATTATTCCAGGAATGTCAACAGCATCAGGGCCAAAAGGTCTCCTGAAACCACTTAGAAGAAAACAAAGGCAATCACTCATTTTCCCTCAGTGCTCATACCTAGGTTATATAAGATGTCCTGGTCACTATTATTTTTGTCTTCCCATCCTACCCCTGTGGCAGATGGTTCACCTTGTGTTAATTTGATTCATAAGATTTCTGGGACAGAGAATGTATCTTGCTGTGCTTGCAGTGTGTACATCTGGCATTTCCTGGCTTTCAAGTGCTTGACTATGCAGCCTAAATAAATACAGTTTTTGTACAGACTTATTTGTAATACATTTGTAATGCTATATTTATATTAATAATGTATCATTAAACGTTGGGGGAAAGTAATTTGAAATGCAAAATGAAAAGAGAGGTGGATACGAAAAAATATAATGCTGTAAAATGTAAAAATTTGCAATATATTCACAAGGTAACCCAATTAGGTTTTGCAGAATGACTTCTACATACAGAACTTTTAATTTCCAAGTGTCTGACTTTGCAGCTTGTTTCTTAACTTAATTTTTTTGCATGCTTCTGTTTTTAAATGTAATTCTCCTTTTTTTTTTCCCCTGGAGTGGAAAATTATGAAGAACAAATTATATGTAACTGTAGCAACCTGCTGTCATTGTGAGAAGGACCTGAACTCCAGACACAAACACAGAGGATGGGTCTTGCCTCCAGACACAGACCCCAAAATTTGGGTGTTGCTGGAATATCTGTCTACATGTGAAACACTTGCCTATCCTGCCACTGTAGTCATTGGGGTCTACAGGACTCCCCTAAAATGGGATGTCTGGTGAATTCACAGCTCTGCAGGTCCTACTAAATGGCTCTTCAGTGACAGTAACAGGAGCTGAGACATTCACTCCACCTGCAGGTACCTGTGCTGGGGGTAGGTGTGTTTAGGTGTCTGAAAGTGGAGACAAAGAGGAGCATCTGAACCTGTTCCCTGACCATGGACTTCTGGTGCTGTCTTACATGCTCTAGGGAACCCCCTTTGCTCTCCAGAAGATTGTGGGTCTTCTGCTTTTCCTTCAGCCCCAGAGAAATCTGCAGGAGAGCAGAGGGTGTCTGAAATGGCACAACTTGTCTTTGGACAAGAGAGATGAGTCCTGAGTGTCCCCTCCAGGCTGGGGAATGGATACACCCAGGAGAGCTGTGCTCAGCTGGCTCCTTGCTCACCTCCTGGGGACAGGAGGGCCCTGAGGGCTGGGAGTGAGGAGGGGAATGCTGCTCTTTAACATGGTGCCCCAGAAAAGAAGGCATTCTGCTGCTGTGTACAGGGTTCAGAATAATGTATGATTGTACAGGGAGAGGGAAGGCCCCTGGCCTGTTTCTCTTCTCATCACTGATTGCTTCAGCAGAGATGCTGAGGCCTCCCAAGAGGAGTAAAATGAGTGGTTTTGCTACAGCCACAGCCTGTCCTCAGAAAGCTGATGGCTGGCAAGGAAGCAAGTCTTTCCCAAAAATTAAAATTAAGGGTGATATTTTGGGGACAATATACTTCTTCACAAAAACCTAACAAGAATTTCACTCTTTCAGCCAAAAGGATTTGCTGCTGCTGAAAATCCAGCTCCCCTCACCCCACAGCAAAACACTGAATATATGAAAGTTCCTGGTGAAACGTCATGATGGTCTTTTGTAATGAAAAGCACTAAGCAATGTAAAATGACAGGGCCCTTATCCACTCCTCCTGAATTAATCAGAAAGGGGTTTAGGCTTTTAAGAGAGGATAATGAGGATAGAGTTGCTTATCACGGGCAGGATGCCATTTACATGGGTGCCTGACAGGCAAATCATCTTGGAAGTGTTGAGTATTGTTGTGCCAAGCCCCTGTGCTGGTTTATGTGATGATCACCCAGTCTGGAATACAAAATCAGCAGCCCTGATGGAAACCACAACTCTGTGAATGATTTTCAGAAGACACTAATGAGATTTTGCTTCGTGTTTATCAGTACAAAATGGAAAGCCTGAAGAAGACAGAAGGGACAATTGCTGTCTTGCAAAAATATGCCTTCATCCACGTTAACCAGAAGATCAGGTTTACCAAGAACTAAAAAATTGGTTAAAAGTTATTTTAAATGGGGCATCACATGGTTTGATACAAGTCTGGCCCTGTCCTGAATTAGAATGTGCCAAGTTTGTCTATGGACATCCCTTCTTTGTCATGCCACAGGCACATCTACAGCATCACAGTTGGATGTTCTGTCACGTGTCCTCTCGGCTGACAAAGACCTGCTGCCACATTCCCAAAATGTGCACAGCTGACAGGTGGCCACTTCCATGACTGTGCCATCCAGGAACACATTCTGACACAGAGTCTTGCTTGTATCCTGTTTAACTGCAGATGACATGCTCACCTAGGTATGCCCAGCCTGGAGATGAGACTTCAATGAGATGTCTCACACCCTCTCTACTAATGGCATCCTCAGCCACACAGCACCACAGCAGCTGAAAGCCTGGCTTGTCCTGAAAATGGATATTAGAACAAAGGTTTTGCTTTCTCCCAGGGTGTTAGGACTTGATCCCAGCTTCCTGCAATCAGAGGTTTTGTGTTTCCCTATGCTGCTTCCCAAATGCTGTGTTTAAGTGCTGCTAATGATAGCTTTTGGTCCCCTTGTTGCTGGGCATTGGCATCAGCAGCTGTGCAGGAGCTGGACCAGGCTCGTGGCTCTGCCATGGCAGTGGCAGAGCAGCCAGAGTCACAGGGCTTGTCTTCCAAGCTTCCTCAGCATGCCAGCTATGAAAGGCTTTATTTTTCTTCATGTGTAGCCTCCACATGCTCAGGGCTAGAAAGCAGTTCAGAGGTGTCTGGGAAGTGGGCTGGACAGTGTGCTCCAGCTGAAATGACCCATGATTCAATCCCTGTGTGATGCTGAACTCAGCTGGGGCCGAGGCCAAACAGGGAATGAGTCCACTCAGGCACCAGTATGAAGCTGAAGCAATAACCACTGCACATTTCTGCCTGTGTTAAAAATAATTAATGTCTGACCCCTCAGAAAATCTCTGGGAAAGTCCCTGGTGTTGTCTACCTTTCTACTTCTCAGCTGCCATATTTCAGCCTTGGGAAGATGTGTCCATGTTATAATGGACCAACTTGTTATACTGCCTATTAGCAAAAGGCCACTGTGACCTCTGCAGAAAACTATTGGAGTGTTATAAAAATTTCAATAAACTTAGCCATAAAATATGAATGGGTTAAAAATTCACAGTCCTTTGTTTAAATATTTTGTTTTCAGCAGAGCACAGAGCTGCCCATAGTGTGCTATTAAAATACAGTTAGGCAGAATATTATATACTGATGGAAAACCATAACAGCAATAGGAGAAGAGCTGTGGTATGGAACCAAATCAAACCATGTATTTTGTAACAGCTCAAATGCACCCTGACTCTAACTGATTACTACATTACTGCTGTAGCTGCTGCATGGACATGCTGGGAATGTATAAAGAGTCACTCTCACTGTTACTCAAACCCTTTTCTCTGTGGAATGACAATTTCCCATTTTTCAGTCTCCAGCACTCCTTCCTTTCTGTTCAGATGTGCTTAGTTATTCAGACCCATTTAACTGTTTGTCCTACTGCAACATGATTCATACCTCAAGACTCAACACAGGAACTGTCATACCAAGAAAAAAAATACGATGACATGCAAGACACCCTCCTCTCAACAGGTTATTCCTCCATTTTCTAGTGGGAAAGCCTTTTGTTTGGTTTCATCTTACCAGCAAGACAGGAGCTTTACTATTTCAAAGTATTGGGTTTTTTTCTGTAGCTACTGGGTACAGCATACAGCTATTTCTGTCTCCTGATTTGTTCTTGTCTTTCCCATACATTTCTCCTAACAAGCTTAGAGCCACACTGGCTGTCATCAGTTCTCTTCATTTTTGCTCCTATATACTTGAAGGCTTTTCCTCTCCCCAGTCTTGCCACTCTCAGCCTGCTCAGAGCTACTCCTCTAGTGGGGAGAAGAAAGCCCTTTCCAGGTATTTTGGCTTTTCTGGAACAAAAAATATTGTACAGATTTTTTTTTTCCCCACAGGAAAATAACTGACTTTTGGCTTTGTGCATAAATCAGGATAAGGGTGGAGCAATGGTCATTTGTCTGGGTCTGCCTCTCTGGCCTCTTCCTCAGGGACTAGGCCTGAGGAACTGGTTGATGCCTCCGTGTTGCTCCCTAACTTTCTACATTTATATTTTCTTTCTACAGCTCCTCTGGAAAAAGATATTGCCTCAGGCCATAGGTTTAAAGCATCCTGAATCGTGTCTCTCCTGAGGATCTCAGGGGCAACAGCTGGGTTAGGAGAGAGACTGAGGAGTCTCCTGGTCCTCCCTCCACCCTGGCATAAACACACTGGGCTCCATTTCCTCAGATTCATTTGCAGCAGCTGTACTATTTGTCTGGCAGGGGGTGCTCACTGAGCCTTTCACATATTACCCAGTACTCCCAGGACAGAGTTATTGGCAGCACACAGATTGGAGAATTTGAGAAATTATGGGCATTTCTTGAGTTAGCCTCTGTAGACTCACCTAAACTGCCCGTAGAAGAGAAATATCTAGTAGAAAAACTTATTACAACTTTTTGCTGTCTGAACATTGATCCTATCAGGTTTTAAAGATGAGCAGCTGAGCATGCAACTCTCATCCATTCCCTTAAATCCTCCCTATCACTTTTGGAGTATAAAGGGTTTTTTTTTTCCTTTTAACTGGCTACAGATATTAGGAGCCTGTTGTCCCTGTCTGCTGGGGAATGGGGTCCTGCTGAATTCTCCACAGAGTAAATACTACTCTTCTCTAGACCATGGAAACAACCCAGCACACATCAGGCAGGGGATGTATGATAATGACAATGGGGAATACAGGAAATACATGGGGAATCCAACAAATACAGTTCCCTCAGTGGTGGTCCCCATGGTTCCTGCAGCACAGGCACTGATTTTTCTCAAAGCTCCTGAGGGAGCAGGACAAAACTGCAAATCTCTTTCCATGAGCACACACACACACAAAATCCATGTCATGGGTTGGTGAAGACAGAGACCAAGCAACATCCATTCAGCCAAACCATGACATATCTGACAATACACAAACAATCTATTTGAGCTCTCCACATAGAGTTCAGCCAAATCCCCAAAGATTTTCAGTCATAAATCATTAAAAAAGCAGAATTTATTTTTCTTAGCTTTAAAAGAAATTAAGAAATTGTAATGAGTTTAGAACACAGAAATTAAATGAGTTTTGAAGGTAGGATTGGGGGCAGGTTAATCTTAAGACCAAGCTGTATCCAGATAGGCAGAATCTCCAGGTAGGTTTAATGTAGCAACTGGTAGGAAAAACACACCATTCAGTGCAAAGAAAGGAAGGGAGGAGACAGGGAGAAAGAAGGTGCAGTAATGGGTACAGAAGATGGTGCAAACATTCCTCTGGTTTCTAGGCATCCAGAAAGTCTCATATTTCTGTAACATCCAGCTTCAAGCCATAGATACCTTTTGCCACTAACACAGACTTTTGCAGACTGAAAGAAATAGGTATGTTTTCTATGTACACTAAGAAACAAGAGTTAAAAATAACCCATAGAGTCAAATACTTCTGAAATTCAACAATTAAATTATACCTAGAACTTGCACCATGCATTCATTTCAGAGCAGTGCCTGAACAGTAATTACCTGTATAAATATTATCCCTTGTTTATAAATATGACAAAAAGGGGAGGGAAAATAAGTGAAATGCCCAAGGCCACTGAGCAATTACAGGAGGAGCAAGATGAGAAAGTGGCTGTCTTTGAGCATCACCTCCACTGGTCAGCAAAATGGGCTGCTCTTCATCCAGGTGAGCACAGATTGCCACCAGTGGGGAATGGGGGAACATTCCTCTGCTCCTGGCTACTTTAAACAGCTGCAGGAATGGTGGACAATGACACAGTTGACTCTTTGCCCCCCAGTCTCAGGGTCAGATAATAACATTCCCATGCATCACCCCTCTGCAAAGGAAGTATGGTTCAGTTACCAACAACTCAGGGCAGAGCTAGAATCAATTAGTTCTACATTAAAAACTACTTTTTAAGAAAAAAATCTACGTTAAACATTAATACAGGGAAATGAGTTAACTATTACACAAGAGCAGAACATAGTACAAAAGGACACATGGGAAAGTTTGTGAACATAAAGTAAAATCCAGGCCCCACTGAAGTCAGTAGGATCAAGATTTTATCTGCTTGGCTTTAATGAATTTAATAATTTAGTAATTTGTCCACAGATTCTTAGCCTGTAGAGGACACCATATGGTTCACCACTCTCGTTATTAAAGCACAGGGACAAGGAAAATGATGGAGGGCTTCCATTTCCTAGGATAGGTTGGTAATAATGCAATATTTCCATCACCCTGCAAGGAGGTGACATAAGTGCTTCACTAGCCATCCCTGCTAAACCACATATTTCTCCTTCAGCACTGCTCTCAGAACTGTTATGGCAGTATTTATACTCTGCCAGAATCACTCCTCTGTGAGTAAAAAATGGTTATACAGGCAGACAGCACAGCAGCTACATGTAACTGTGTGCTCCTGTTCGTGTGGACACCCAATATTTTGTTTTCAAAGGCTGGCCATGGGGCACCCGTGGCAGGTTGCTGCCCTCACATGAACAGGCTGGTGGCCCCAGCCACCAAAGCAGAAGCTGTGCAGACAGAGCCTGGCTGAATTTGGACTTTCTAATTTTAAAGCCACACTACATTACCACTGATCAAATTCTTCAGGGCGCTGAAATCGATCTCTGCAGTAAAGCTGCACCCACGGATGCTGCCCATGTGATCCTGTGTAAATTGGAGCACCACAGAAAAGACAAACTATTGTGATTGCTTTTATTCTGCTCTCTACAATAGATATTTTCCAGCCTGGTGGGCTGATAGGGGAGAAAAGCAGAATAATCCTTGACTGTCTTAACTGTGTCAGCAGAAGCCTCTGGTGCAGATCCAGCTACACTGGCGAGAGTTCGTGTTCTCTGGGATAGTTTGGCTTACTCATAAAATACAGCTCTGCTTTCTTTAGGAGCACAGGGAGCAGAAATGGTGATACAGCTACACACCCAAGAAAAAACTGTGTTTCTCAAATCACTGTACCTGCATCACTGTGCAAGAAAAATCCTTCTAGGGCCAGCACAGCTTCCAAGTGCCACGCATGAGCTTTGAGAAACCTGAGGAAGTGCTTTAATGTGTGACCAGATCCAGCTGTCACTCACTCCCAGTTGCAAAGGTTATCTCCCCTTAGCAATGTGAGGTGAAGGAAATGTCATCTCTTCTTTGGTGGCTCCAAATTTTGATCCATGGCATTAGTTGAAGGCTTTAATGTGCAGGATTGGGAATGGGAGCAGATGTAAGTGGGTGCACATCTCCTTCTGCTGACTCTTAAAAGGTTGTGACTTTGAACAGAGGGACAGAGCAGACAGCTGGAGGCAATAACATCTTAAACTGCTACAGCAAGTGTTACCATCTGACAAAACCCCTTGTAATGAAATTGTATACACTGACTTGGGAAATACAGATGTTAAGATCACCTGCTAAAGCACCAAAAAGTAGGGAGAATATGTGGTAAATTTCCTCTGTGGGCCAGCATTGCCCCAGGACTTTTGTGGCTGAAATCAGGACTCAACCCATGTGCTTTCTCTTTTGTGCTTTCCCTTTTCAGTCAGTCTCTAGTAAGGGAGGGGTGATGGTTTTTCAATCTTTCCTGTGCTTGCTGTTAAGGAGATCTGCAGAGTGGGGCTTTTCTTGTGCTCAGCTGTGGGAGGAGGGACAGTACAACCCTGGGACCTGTTCTGATAGACACCTGAACATGCAACGAATGTCTCTGATTACCCTGACCAGACTCTGGTTGGAAGGTGAGAGTGATGGAGCCAGAAGCAGAAGGGGCAAGAGCAAAATTGCTCCAGTTAAGGGCAGTCAGTGCCTTGTCCCAAAACACCCTGAGTCCTGCTCAGTGACTACTTTTATTATTACTGACATATTGCAGGGAACAGAGCCTCTTGCTGCTTCCCAAATGAGACTCAGACTCCCTCTTGCTGACTTTCCTACTGAGCCCTGTGAGCTTTGGGAGCCAGACCCCTTTAAGGATTGCAGAGGGATCCCCTGCCAACAGGAGGGACAGAGGTTTCCTCATGCTCCCATCCTGGCTCCCCTCCATGCCCTCATATCAGACAAAACCAGATCTTCTCGGGCTGAGGAAAGCACCAAGCCAAAGCTGTTTTCATTTAAGGCACATTTTCCACCCCCTAGTCTTATTATCTGGTGAGATGGAAGATGAAGAAAAAGATGAGCTAATGCCACTGCCTTTTTCTCTAAAAAGCTGCTGATCCTCCTCAGCAAAGCAGTACCTCTGGTGGAATGAGTCATCCAGCATTTCCTACTCATTTCTTAAATTATCAATGGAGAGAAAGAGAGATGCTCAAAGATGCTGAATTAATATCTGGAAACTTCTATGGATGCCTTCTGCCCTCTCTAAATTCTCTAGAGAGAATTTTCTTTAGGAAGGCTAGAAGAAATGTTTCTATACCACAGGCTAGAGAACTGAGAAGCAGGCTGGTGCTGACCTAGATTAGATCATAGAATCATAGAATATTCTGAGTTGGAAGGGACTCACAAGGATCATCAAAATCCAGCACCTGTCCCTGCACAGGACAGCTCCAAGAATCCCACCATGTGCCTGACAGCACTGTCCAAACACCTCTTGAGCTCTGTCAGGCTTGGAGCTTTGGCCACTACCCTGGGGAGCCTGTGCCAGTGCCCAACCACCCTCTGGATGAAGAACCTAAAATCTGGGTGCTTGTTTATGCTTGGACAATGCCCACTCTGGAAGACACAGTGCAGGAGTACATCTATGGTGCTCCAGCCACTGACTGGACCTCAGCTCATGGGACAAGCCCAGCAGCAGACTCAATGTCCTGTAGTAAGGGTGAAGAATTCTGGCTGCCAGAAGACCACCCCTCTTACTCCTGTTCTGCCTCTGCTACTCCTCCTCACAGGCTGATGTGAATGAAGCCTAAATGAGGTGGCATTTATCAGGCAGTTTTTTCCCCTTCCCTTGTGGCTCATCCTGCTTCTTTTCTCCCTTCTCTCTTACCACTGTTTTCCTTCTTGCTCTTCCTCCCACTCAGCAAGCTTCTGGCTTTCCAAGGATAGCTTTGCCCTGAAGGTCAGAGCTGCTGCTAGCAGCTGTTTTATTTCTTATTAGTGTTTGAGGAGTTCCCTCCCTGCCTCCTAGGTCTGCCTGCAGTCACTGCAATGACATATCTATAAAATATCTGCACCTCCAGTCAAATGACACAAACTAGATCTCAAGGCTATTGAACTAACAGGGTATCTTAGCAACAAATATTTATTTTAATAACAGTATTCCCAGCCATGTTAAATGAGCACCTACTTCAACAGTCAGCATGCCCTAGAACATTTTATTTTGTACCACAGCCCACCTTCTGTTGGCTCATCTTTACTTTAAAGAGTTACTAAAGTCAATGCCATTGTCCCAGAGAGATTGTCCTCAGTGACTTTCCAACATTTTAGAACAATAACCAAAAAAAGCAGGTCGCTGCACTCCTGCTACCACCCACACAGATCTGATGTGGGAGCTTTCCTCTCACTATCTGCTAGAAATTTCTTCTTGTTGCTGGTGTTGGTCTGCTCAGAGGAGCTGTTGAACCGATTTCTTGCATTGTTCATTAATTCGTATCTGAAGACTGCAACCTTCCAACTACTCCCTCAGCAAGGACCACCAGGTTGATGCCTGCTCTCATCACAGTTGATCCTTGACTGACATCCACTCCTTGAAGCTGTCAGGAAGCAGCAGATGACATCCTAGCAAACTTCCCTGCTACTGCTCATTCATGCTGCTCACTCACCTTGCCATGAGGCTTCACCATCCATTTCCTGCAGCCCTTATTAGGATTTCAGACAGGATTTTTCTTTAAAAGAAATTTCCAATTTCCTCTCGAAAATTAGCTGTAGTGGAAACATTCACACATCAGAAATAATGGCTAACATAACCACCTAGCTTTACTGTTTTATTGTCATTGTACACTTTGCAATTACCTTTTCCTCTCCCCTGCTAGCTAAGCCAAGAGACTGACTGTGACATCAAACCATAATTTGTATGGTCATCGTTATAAATTTATGAAAGCAAGTAATAGTTTGTCTTATGGAATAAAATAACACAGCATGAAATTAGAGTAGCTTATCTTCATATTCCTTGGACAGCACATTGTTGCTCCCTGATGGGTTGAAAGCTCTTTCTTTTGATAAACTCACTAGTATCTGCCTTTGTGCTCTTCTAGTGAGATATTTTAGTGACAGAAACATCCAGAAATGTTCTTCTCAGCATCGCCCTGTAGAGGATGAATCCATCCCTTCTTGTCCAGAGCACTCAGTGGGGTTCAGTTTTGTTTCAGGAAGGGAAATCTGTGGTCATCAGAAAGCACAGCCTCTCCTAGTGCACATTTACATGGGCATTGTTGAGCAATACCTTCTCCACTTCTCTCTATTTTTCCATATTCATGTTCATTTGTGTGTCAGCAGCAGTGAATCAAGTGGCATCTGAGCAGTTCTGCTCCAGGGATTCAGCATGATCCAGCCTGGGCCAGTGGGCACTATCCTGGCTCCTGGGGATGGTCCAGCACAGGCCAGAGTGCATTTCCTCAGCTTCCAGACAGCTGCAGGCTCCTCACTGGATTGCTCCACTTCCAGGTTGACTTTGTCCATGTATATTCTCTCTTCCCCTGTCACCTTCCTCCCCCAGTTACAAATTAATGTTTGTGTACAGCTCAAGGAGAAACACCTTTCTCAGCTTCAGAAAAATAAATTATGTCAGCCTGCTACTGAGTTAGTCAGGAAGTTCTGCTGAGGACAAAAGCTGTTCTAAAGTTGCCATCATGCAGTTTTTAGCAATCCCACCTGTGCTAGAGGGTGGAACAACTGTCCCACAAACTGTGTGCATGGACAGGGGAATGGTAGTGACACTCATCTCCCTGAAACAGCCACAGGACTTCAAAAAAATGTTATGACAAGAGTCACTGTTTACACCTAGATAGCTGAGCACTACTTGTGTTGAAAGAGGACTATTGCTCACCTCTCTCATTCTTGCTTGGTAAGGGTCAAAGCCCAGACCAAAGAGGTGATGTGACCTGTGCTGCTCCCCAGACAAGTGAAAGGAATGTTTTGGGTTGAATGCCAGACACTTGTGGTCTGAAAACAACTCTTCCTCTGATTCTTTTAGCATAACTTCATTAGTGACAAGGACTGAGAGGGAAAGTGACAGCCTCATCATTTGATTTGATTGCTTATTGTGTTAATTTGGTACGGAAACACTTTCAAGCTATTAATCTATTGATTCATTTTTACTTGAGAACATAATTTGATTACTGTATTTTTTGCATTTTTATTAGCTTTGTAAATAAACTAAGTAGCATGCTTGCTTTCAATTTATGTTTGCTCTATTATTCAGTCTGATAAATTCCACAAAAAAGGCCACTGAGCTGGTTAGGTTAGACTATTCCAAAGACAAGCCTGTCTAACGTGGCAAAGGCAAGTCTATCCATGTAGATCTTCTTCCACCTTATCCATATACAGCATGTACAGCTTTATCCTGTCCAGCAGCACTACCCACTCCCCTATTCATAAAGCACAGCTGGCTCCTCCAAATGCATCACAGTTCTATTTTCTGATGTGTGAGCCACATTTTTTGCAGCTGCATTAACCGACCTCTGCCAATGTACCTCTAAGCCAGTACCAGCCCAAAAACACACTCCAGTTTTTCTAGGTGGAGTTCTTCTCCTCATTCACCCACAGTAGCTGCTCATACATATCCACACACAGCCCTATAAATTAGGGCAACCTCAATTCATAAGACCAGGCAAGCTCTTGGTGTTTTGGGCTGTTTTTAGCACTGATGCTCAGCTGGAGCAGGAAAAAATGGATGCAGGCTAAACATTTAACTTGCTGCTCTCCAAACACAAAGCACTTTTCACCATTGCCAAGGTGTTCACTTCCAATCTCAGATTCCAACAGAATCTGACACCTGTTGTAAGGCAACACCTCTTGGGATAAATTTGCTTTTTAGAGGTCTCAGAAGAGGAGATGCCATGAAAGCTGTAGGGTTGAGTGCTGCTTCATAAACTGGCCTAAATTTAGGTTTTGTTATTTACAGCTGGAGCAGCAATGCATTTCAAAGCACTGGCTGGATTGTAGCTAGGAAATTGAAGATGAGAGATCTGACCTTTAAAAATGTGAGCTCTTTGTCTAATGAAAGTACAGCCACCTATTCCTCCACCCTCCTGTGAAGGCCGACCTTCACCCTCTGGGCTTTGCAACATCATCATCCTCAGTGTGGCCTGGGAGAATGAAATAAACTTCTCTCTAGAGACAATCACTGTTTCTTGATCATGGACACAGACAATGAGTCATCAATTAGATAATCAGTTAAGTATAAAGCTGGAAATTAGCTGGGAAAATGATGGAGAAAGATATTTGTGCCTAAGCAGACAGAGATCCTGCTCAGCCAGGCTTAAATCCATTTGTGTTTAAGCAAACATTTGAATGGCCACTGTTTGTTCACAGGGAAACGTGGAGAGGGGCTGTCCATCAGTGCTTGTACAAGGACAAATTCATGCTGCAGGAATTGGCACCAACATGGTTTAACCCTCACTGTGTGAGCAGGGGGTGTTTGGGAGAGTGTGAGGAAGCACAGAGAGATTAGGGAACTAACCAGGTAGCACTTTTAGTCCAGACCCATGAAATGGGTGCTTGGCAGTCGTGAGGAAGAGGAGGAATCCTTGAGAAGTGGTGAAGTCCTTGACCAGACTCAAGGTGTTCGTGCTCCTGAGCAGGAGCACAGGGTGAGATGCCTGAGCAGGAGCTGGGCAGAAGGGTGCAGCTAAGTAAAACTCTTTATGTGCACTGCCCCACTCTAGCTTTGACCTTAATGATCACTGAGACAGACTTGTTGGTTGGGAGAGGGAGACACTGATAACTATTTAGTACATAGTTCAAAACCTGACTCCTGTCTGGATGACATGGACATCCAGCCCTGCTGTCCAGAGATAAGCGTGGAAAGAGAATTGGGTACCTTGGCAAGATTTCTGCTGGAGCTGAATTCAAACTGCAAACTAATGCATCACTTGCAACTCTTCAATCCTTATTACCCTCTTTGTTATCTTGAATCCAAGTCCTCTGTCTTCTGGAGTTCAGTCCTTATGTTAACTGAGACATTTTTCCTGAAGAGCAACTCTCCAATTTAGGGGCAGGCAATAAATTAATAAAAAGATGGGTATAAATCATCGCTTGTGACTTGGAATAGCTCTGCAATTATTTGGGTCTATAAGGCTTAGCTAATGATTCTAATGTAATATTCTCCTGTGAGATTTAATTTGCCTCATACGAGTCATTTAGGAACCTAAGCATAGATGTAGAACTGACAAATATCTATTAAACCAGTATGTCCAGATCCAATGGGGTGGATTTGTCCATCACTAGGTATTATGGCAACACTGAGCAGATGATTTTGGGTAGATAGCCTCAGCTGTAAACTCTATTTAATTACACGTTTGTTTTTCACTTATTGTTTTCTGTCTTCCATTGAGCCATGTGCATCAAGAGCTCTCTCACATGAGATTTCTAGGCACAAACAACTCATATACATTAAGTGGTTTTCTTAGTCATCTCTCTGTAATGTTCCCATCTGGATATAATTCCATACCATGAACTGGGCCTTCTTCTGTGGATTGGAAGGGGCTCATCATCACTCTGGGAGTTCATGACTGAGGTATGAGATCCCACTGAGGTCACAAAACCCACAGAAGGTTATAGCAACCATCACCACACCTCCAGTTACTTCAGTTGAATTGTCCATGACAATTCCCAGCACCCCTCCATGAGCTGTTGTTTGTGTGCTAGAAGTGATATTGCACTTTTCATAAGCTAATAGTAATTAGCAGAACTGTGGTTGGTGGTTATTTTAGGCAGCATTGTCACTGATCTTAGCCCTCAGTTTTTTTCTCAGCAGTTGCCATGATTGACCTCAACATGATATTCTTCTTGGTCACGAGGTCCTTGACTATAAAACTGATTAGAACTGGCTTCAGTCCAAAGTAACTTGTCATAAAAAAAGCTCTTTCAAGCAAAATCAATGGGAAAGCACCTACTGGTTAAAGAGAAAAATGTAAATGGAATTGAAAACCAAAAGCTAAGAGAGAAGGGTGTTCAGTCAAGACCTGACACTCTGTGCCTGATCTGTGCTTTTCTTCACCACCTTTCTCTAGATAGGAAAAAACGATGTACTTCTTGCTGTACCACCTGCATGTTACCCAGGGAGATAAAACTCCTCAATAAAAAATTAAATGCAAGGCTGTACACTTTCAGAGCTAAAACTAATTTTTTAAATTCCAACTCCTCACATCTTCAGGCAAAATAGCATGCAGCATTTAATCTACAGACTCCTTATTCCCGTGTTTTGAATTAATATTAACCATGAACAATTCTACTGCAAGAAAAGACTGAACACCAGTGTTGCAGAATACACTCCTGGATGTGTACAGGTTTCTGAAGAGACTAACAGCATTTCCTTCTCTTCTTTTATTGTGCCTAATTAGAGGAAACTCCCAAAAAATCAGATAAGCCTGGCACGATACAGCCCTAAACTTCCCCTGTCATCTACCTTCCAGACTTGATTTCTCTCTGCCCTCTTTCTACTGCACTTTGGAATAAAACAGGTCTTTAATAAGCATTGATTACAAAATGCCCTGATCCCTTCCTGCTTAGATTGCATGAATGGCCTATTGCTAGACTGTTCCGAACTTGACCCTCATTCTGCATCCAAATTCAATGATACAGCCATTCATCAGCTTGATTTTGGCAGTGTTATACATGCCCTCTGAAACATTATTTTTGGCAGGCTCTCAAAGCACGAGCGACTTTCAGCATACAAATCTCATTTGCTGCATCGTCTCCTTCGTGATCCTTGATCAGCAGGAGCTCAGGACCTCGGCTGACTAGCACAGAGCCAAAAATAGTGTGTTTGTCAGTGCAAGTCTGAGTAACCATTAATATGCAACCTCAGTGACAACAGTTGGTGTGTGCATCTGTGCTGCTGGTTGTTGGTATGTGCTCTGTGGCTGCTCCTCTCCACCTGTGCTCATGTGAGCTGGTCAGCAGGAGGAAGGTGCCCTAAAAGCATTTGCATCTGGTCCCTAAATTAAGCAAATGTTGCAGTAAGTTGATTTGGCCCACCAAGGACTGTCTGGAGATGGTCACTACAAAGAGCAAACCCCTAAATCAGGGCCTTTTTTTCTCGTTAGAGAAGCAGTAGTAATGACTCTGTGTATATTTTTTAAGCTTTGGAAAATTTTAGAAGCATTTTTATTCTTTTTGATGGCCTGGAGTTGAATGTTAGTTATCCCTGTGTTAGTTTCCCAGTGGGGAAATGGCAGCACAGAACAAGCCTGGGGATCTCCCTGCCACTCAGACTTTCTTCTTGGAGGATCAATTCTCAGGCTTTTTTTTAAGGTTGCTGGATCTCACCTCTAAGTTCTCAAAAGCTCCAGCAAAAAGCACAAGGTGCCCTGCCATCCGTGTGTGCAAGGTGTGAGTGTCCCTGCAGCAGCTCTTTGGGAAAGCAGTAGGAAGTATTTGATTGCTGCAGTGCCTTATATAACCCAGCAATACCCACACACAAAGGCACCTGATCCCACTGTAATTGAAGAAATGTTGTGGGGGTTTGCTCAAGTCCACTGAGGCACAAGAGACACCACTGCACCCCAAACACCCCTCTTCACACACTCCTGCAGGGAAAAAACTGGAGGAGCTGCCTGGACACTGGCACTGTCCTTTCCTCTCTCAGAGGGAAGCCTCAGGACAAGAAGTGATTCAGCAGAAGAGGATGCAGTGCAGGAGTGATTTGCTTGGCAGAGACCCCACTGCAGGTCTAAAGCTGCTGCCCTACAGAACCTCTTCCACTGAAAATGAGTAAAACCAAAACCTTTGCCTCTCACAGAAGGCAGATACTAAACATGAAGCCACCCAGCACTTTTTTCTCTTAGGTAATATCCCAACCTAGCAAGCAGGAGTCAGCCTTCACAGCAGCAGCCCCCAGCTTTGCTCTTTCAGCAAGGCTAACTGGAGTCCTTGTGTTCCTCAGGGCTCTGAGAGCTGAACACTGCCCTTGCCAGAGCAGGTCTTTGTGCCCTTTTAATGACAGAAAAAACAAGCACTCAGACTGCAAGTGTGATTCTTCACTGAGTTGTGTATATTTCATGCCAGTAAATAACTGTAGTAAAATCTATGTTCTAAGCCAGTAAAAATCTATTTTGTCATGATGAGGGATCAGGCTCAATAAAACATATCCAGAAATTAAACAAGTAAAACAGAGCAAACAGCTCTGTCCTATCAAGGTAATTTATATCCTGTTAACCACAAGAAAAAAAACCCAAAAAACAACCTAACATGCACAAGAGACATCTGGAAATGAAAATTAACTAAAACCAGACTAACGACATAAACAAGAGAGAAATACAGCCTCCAGATCTGTGTAGCTGAGCCTGATGTATATCACAAACTAGATTGCTTGGGGTTTTTGTTTTTAAAAGAACACAACAAATCAGGGAGGAAGTTTTCCATTTAAAGCCATAACTTCTCAATTCAGACATTTGTGAGAGCATAAAAGACAGAAGCACAGGGGAAAAAAATAATCTGCCAAGAGCTCTAGATGCATGTTGGTCCCAGAACTAATTGAATAACAATAACCATTATTTGAGAATCATTTTGGTTGCCAAAATTCACAAATAATATTATTTACAATCTGGTGTATGACCACCTGCAGATTTAACTGAATTTAAAAAATATATACTTGCACAAAACACGTAAATTTGGAAAAAATAGTTTTAGTTTTAATTTTAATTTAAAAAATGACAGTTAAGCAAGCACATTGTTTCCCTGTTTCTATATTGTCTTACACTAAGGGCATTTGCTCCTCATTGGGAAGAAATTTCTAGGTTTGGTGCATTTCCTCAAAATGTGTGAAAGGGCTTTACATGCTCCTAGCTGAAGAAAATTTGGGCATGCTTTTCACCTCATCACTGACCTTGACTATTTTCTTGCCTATCTAGCTATGAAATCTTCATCCAAACTGCAGTGGGATCTGCCATCTGTTTGATTCCCCTGCAGATCTGGGCATAGCAGTTTTATGATCTGTTTCCATGCCTATAATAGAATTTTTATAAAGGTGGCAAATGCTACTGCTTAAAAAACTCGGGGGGCGGGGGGGGATGTTGCTTATTTTCTTTTATTTTCAGTATTGGAAAAAATATTATTATGGAGCTTTCATTTGCTCATATAACCCCCAAGACCCCACCAAAACAAACATTTGCTAAAATAATGGTAAACTCAGCAAAGGAGAAAGGTTCAGTTTTTGAATTATATACCATTAGATCTTAAATAATACTGCATGCCAAAGCCAGAGTCCACATCATTTTCAAGCATACAAGTAATTTTCAAATACCAGGCTAGTTTTGCAATGCTGACAGACTAAAATGATCTCCTGCTTTACTTAGAAGTTGACCCAGTTTGACAGAAAAATCTTCAGGAGAAAGCAAATGTAGAACTTTGTATTTTATTTGACACTGTTTTACCAACTACACCAAAGCTCTGAAGGTCAGTAATGTTATCCAGGCACTAAATACCAAAACAGAGGTTGTTTCCACAGTGTGTTGTTGTGGTGAGGTTTATGCAGCCCCGTTTGTATGTCCTCTTTTGCAAAATGAAATTGAGTATTGAATACAAATGACATCATTAAAAATATTTCAAATGAGTCAATAAACTATTTATCTCAGTTCCTGATACAGGTATGTTTCTGGGGGTTGTCCAGAAAAAAGAAGAAATTTTAACAAATACATACAATTCAGAACAAACGTAGACATCACACATTTCAAAGGCAATAAATCAATTAAAAATTTATCAGCCTGCACTATGCCTCCTTCAAAAGCAAAGCCCTGGTTGATTACCTGTTAATTAAAAATCTGTGTATCTCCAGTCTGGGCCTGGATGCAGCAGGCCTGGTGTGACAGGCCAGCAATGCAGGCACCCTTTGTGCCTCAGGTGACAGTGGCACCTGGGCTTGCCAGCCCTGCTCTGTGTTGGGGACAATGGCACATGGCCAGGACCTCATCTCCTTGCCCAGGCTGCTCACCCTGCCATGGGCTTCACCTGCAGCCAAGACAGCAGGGGAGACTGTAAGGCAAAGAGGAGGGGGGTGAGGGTGTCCAAAAGCAGTAA